>JAUYWG010000039.1:20745900-20763874 GCA_034779775.1 Enteromius afrohamiltoni | reverse complement strand
TATTGGGTTTTTTTAAATGTTATACTACTATTTTGCTGCTGCTGAGACTAAAGAAATGTTCTTCATGTCCACATGCATGGACATTTTTATGCATTCGGCAAGCACTTTTATCCAAAGCAACATGAATTGCATTCAAGCATTCATCTCTGAATGAAACCCATGACCTTGATGTTGCTCTATAGTTTGAGCTGCAGGAGGACTCTGAATGAAGGCTGCTGGGAAGATGAACTTGTCTTGTTAGAAAGCAGAAGTCTCTTAATGCAAAAACTATTTCCATACTCTGTGTAAAAGACTCAAATCATCAGGGGACATTATTAATTTCTCCTGTATTTTGGATAGTGGGAGTCTCTAAGCGTTCCTCGGAGCTGAGTCTGGTTAAGCCTCTTAGGTTTGCTACACTGACTCATCCAACTGCTGGAATAAAATCCAGTCGCTCGCTGCTGAAACATTCAGTAAGTAATTTTAGATTTTATTCCCTTTCGGTACCCTGCGTTTTTTTTTTTTTTTTTTGCTCTGTGATCTGTTATATGGACATAATGCTTTTTGCACACAGAATGGCTGTAACATACCAGCGACGGGCTAACTGGACCGTGTTGACTAGACAAACTCTGGCGTCCTGATACTGAGGACTTGAGGAGAAATGCGAGAAATGAAAATGGCGTCATTATGGCAAACGGTAATAATGTGCAAACATTTGATTGAATAAAAGCAGTAATGCAACAATTCAGCACTTCATAATAATACACAAATTAAGTGAGTACCAAAAACTTTCTGAAAAAAAAAAGTTCTGTCACAATTTTCAGTTTTCAACATAATAACAGTAATTAAATGTTTCTTGAGCAGCAAATCAGCACATTCTTCTGAATGATGTGCATGGAGTAATGATGCTGAAAACAGAAATAATTAACTTTTCAAAATAGAAAAGAGATTTTATAGAAATAATGTTCCTCTCTAAACTTTCTTCTCTTTTTTTGATCAAATAAACGCAGTTTTGGTGAAAACAAGAGAATTTTTAAACCTTACCAATCCCAAAATCTTGTAAATGTTTACATATCATCAAACAGAGTGGTATACTGTTTTAGTTCATATGCTTGTACACAGTTATGCACTTTTATAGTTATGTGCTTTTAGCAAGTGTAAAATAACCAATGCAAAGTCTGTTGAAAATAGCATAGCAATAGAGATTTTATTTCCGTTTTACTATAGACCGCTGAGTGGTCCATTATTGAACAGTTCAGAGGTGGCATGGTTTTTTCCTCTAAAAGTATAGATCCTCAAGCTGTCACAACACAACGTCAGTCTCTTCCAGAGCACACATATTGGAAGTGAAATCCTGTTTCCCAGTTTAATACGCAGTCACTAAAAACCTTTAAACTTGTAGTTTCAGAATCTTAAACATCATAACCAACTCAAACAATAATGATTAGATTTAAATCTGATGACGAGGGGAGTGTTTGGAAAACCTGTTTGAATTTATTCATTATTGATGCAATTTGAATGTAATGTTTATGGACACTTCATTGCTTGTTATTTTCATTAAAGAAAAAGTACTATAGTTTAAATATATATTAAATGCATTTTGAGTGATTTTGCTTTCCATAAAATATGAATATGTTTATTGTTTTTTTCCCCAAGTGCATTTGGTAATTCTGATGCAGAATATATATATATATATATATATTTTTTTTTTTTTTTTCTTAGAAAACAAGACTTAATATTTAATGTTATTTTATTTCTCAAGTAATTGTGTTTTGATTTAAGAATGTTTCAATAACGTTTTATTCTCTTTTCACACTTCACCTTTAACTAATCCTGTTCAGAGCGAGTTTTTAAACAGGTCCTTTGTTGTTTTTAATGCGTGTGCATGTGTGTAAACTGCCTCTCTTCACGCGCAATCTGTTCTGTTTATCTCAAGCTGACTTTCAAATGTCCCAGTATCAAGCACATCAAACACATGCTGCCGACTGCATGGATGTTAACTACATCTGTTCAGAATTATTCCTCAAACACGCCATAAAAATGTTGCATTAAGAAAAAAACAATCCATTATGCATTCAAGACTGCGCTTCTCTCGGGACGTCCCGCACACATGCTGTTGCTTGGATAAAAGACAACAGGCATTTTTCTAAATTCGCTCAGTTCCTGTGTGTGACTGTTCTGTCTGTCTTATGGAGAGACGGCCGGTGCGAAGGCTTCTCGTACAGCAGGACTCTACCCACAGTAATCTCTCTGAATCTGAGCACAGGATGACCCTGCTCAAAACACAAACCCACCTTAACACTCCGCTGAGGTTTCTCCATCCTCGGCAAGACATGAGTGGAGTCAAACCAGAGACTTCAATCGAAACTCCCACAGCTGGCTAACTGTACTTGGTATGAATGAAGCGCTGCAGGAGAACAACCAGATTCTGCCACTTTCTGAAGAAGAGGCCTGTGTGAAACTCACCAGGGTGCTGTGGGTGGTTTCTAGGACATTTCTAGGATGTTGTGGGTGGTTGTTAAGTGTTACTATGTGGTTGCTGGGTGGTTTTTCACTGGTCCGGGTCAAAAAAATCCTGCACCCTCAAGACTAAAGATCTTTTCCTGGGATGTGCTTAGCTGTTAGAACGAATTGGTTAAGGACAGAAATCCAGACTAGCCGTCTGAGAAGAGTGGGAGCTGTGCTTGTTTATACAGTGAACTGTAGTTTTGTTGTTGCAATGAATGACAAATACAAGAAGCCGACCATCCTTTACCCCAAAGGGTGGCAGCGACTACTATGGGGTAGAGTTCAAATAGGGTGGTGGAAGCCAGGTGGGGTAGGGATTCGGCTAGTTCAGGGGGCCAGAGGAAAGCAAACCAATGGTTGCGATAGAAACCCCCAGAAACGCAGGGGCTGCGTCGGTGAAAAGCTGGATGCCAAATGGGGCGGCTAAGCAGTCTTTATAGAAAAAAGAATGGCCGTTCCATTGGGAAAGAAAAGAGATCCAGAGCTGAAGTTCATGGAGGCAGGGGTCTGTTAGGGTGACTTGGTCTACGAAGGAGGGGGTAGAAGAGGCCAGGTTTAGAAGGTGTATGAAGGGATGGCCCTGCAGGATGATACGCATGGCGAAATTCAGGTGCCCTAGGACTGAGAAGAGCTCGCGTGCCAGAGCTGGTGTTGGCCCGTGGAGCGGGCTCCTCGCGGAGGTAGTCGGAGGACCCTGTGTGGGACATTTGCTTGGCTTTAGCGGTTGAGCTTGTGCACGAAAAGCGAGATGCGAAAGGAAGTGGGGCTATTTATAGTAAGAAGGAGGAATGTGATTGGACAGGTGTAACGAGGGGATTGATTAGGTAATGCGGTGCCAGCCATGCGCATTCGTCCAGCGCTCCTCCTGAAACACGTTGTTTGCAAACATCACTTAAATATATCTTTAAAAATAAAGTTTTGAGATTTGAATTACGTTACAAGTGCACATTCATTTCTTTTTCAGAAATAAAAATAAAATAAATGAATAAGAGCCATTTTTTAAAAATTCTTATTATGAGTCATTGATTGACTATAGTTTGCTTGCTGAGAGTAATATATAAGACCACACAACCTATTGTATCAGCTATTCCAATATTTTAGTGCAGCATGCGTGCATTCATTTAGTGAAAACTAATCTCGCTGCAAACGGAAAAGTGTCCTGCCAGAAAATGTAGGATTTTAAACGCTTGCTCGTCTGGAATAAGTCAATCTAATCTGTTCTTTATCATATTACTCTGAGAGGGAAAAAAATCTATATAATGATATAAGATTCTGTCAAGCCATCCTGCTCATCCTTGATTCGTGCATTCATACGTGAGTCTCATGAGGAGTGTGTATAATACACAGCTGATTGACTTCTCGGACCGCGGCATGACTCCAGGGTCAAACGTTGAATGTGTGTTTGACCTGAAGCGATGTCAAGAGCTTCAGCGCCTTTGGGATGATCACTTTGAGCTAAATCTGAACTATACACTTGTAATCTTGCTGGAATGTTGCGAATGTTGCTGCTGTTATTCTTTGCACAGAGAGCCTATTAGTTTTGCGTAATCACCAGTATAAAGCTAGGGTTTTTTTTTTTTTTTTATAATGGTAAAGTATTACATTTATTCTAGCTAGAAAACTTATTTTGTGTGTACTTGCTGTTTATTCACAGTAATAATAATAATAATAATAATTAGAAAGGACTGCAGTAGATGAGTTTGGAGAAGTTTTTGGGAATAAACACTTGTGCACAGTCCTGAAGTACTGATCATTTCACAAATATAGTAGAAAATATATATACTATATAAATAAATAATATTTTATAAATATATAAAATAATGTTTCACAGTTAAGTGTGTAATTCGTCAGATTAGTCTAATACTATCCAAAAGACCGTATGATCAGGTTGTTAAAATAAACACAAAAAAACTCACCTTTTAGTTCAGCGACAACATCTCTGCTCTGACCAAAAGCCACCGAACAAATAATCAGGTCCCAGATAGGTTTGTCACTTTTTGATGTCCCCCTGAAACATTTCCGTGCTGTTTGCATCGCGTTTCTGTGTTTGCAGCACATTCATGTGTTTGCAGCCCCTCTCTGTGTTTGGTTGCGTTGTAAGAAATTGCAGTTTGCATGTGTTTTCTTCTGTTTGCAGCGCGTTGAGCGCTCTCGGCCACCATAGATTGATTATGCTTCATTGATCTGAGATCATACTGTAGGTTTTAAGGGAACATTGTCACAAATATCCAAAAACAATGTTTTTTCATTCAAAGACAGATGCATAAGCTCAGACAAAGCCACTATGACCCATCAGTTTTGGAAAAAAAATAAAAAATAGAAAAAAGTTGGCCAAATATTGAATACAAGATTTGGTGATAATATAGCAAAATGAGACATGTATAAGCATTACCAAATGAACACGGCATCAGCTAAAGGTTTTGGTGGGTTTTTTTTTAGCATTGTCTCAGACAAAAATATAAATATCTTTTTACAATTCTGAATGCCTCTCATATGGCAAATATTATGTGTCATGGTCTGGAAAGGTTACTGAACCATGTTCTTTATATGCTGTTGGATAAGAACAGACACACACAGAATCAGTATTTATAAAGTCATTAGAGTACATTAGCTCAGAAACAAACAAGTGCATGCAATGAAAATGACTTGCAACTGTTAATAAGACAATTCATTTATTTTCGCTACTTAATACAGAGGTTTAGAGGGCAGTTTGCATGCCAAGCAGTCGCTAATTTTTTTATTTTTTATTTTAAAGCTTAATTGTACAGCAATTAACAACTGTGTGACTTTTCATCGTGCTTACGTGCAAGATTTGAAACGTCTCTTTAGTTTAAAGCATTTGGTTGATTGCCTTTGTTCAGTTTATCCCCCAAAGAAACCAATTTATTGCATTAATAACTGGTTTACTCCAGCACACACCCTCCCCTTCTGTGTTCTCAATGTACAATGTACAAAAACTGTCAGACTATTAAATAGCAATTAAGCATCGACACAAGGAGGTAAACACTCTCCATGCATAACGTGCGTTAACCTTTGATGCCTTTGACAGGCATATTGTAGTTGTGGCTGTGTTTTGACTCAAGACTCATACGGTCCACTGAAGCTCATGCATTGTAAGGGGTGCTCGACAGAAATAACACAGCTGCTCACGGCACCTAATATTGGATGATAGATAGATAGATAGATAGATATATAGCAAAGCAATATTGGTTTTGCCATGCACACTCTCGCCAGCATATCCTCTATGATGTGAGTGCATGCGGTTATTCCTTGTGTGCATGCATTCATCTGCCTTCCACTGTAGAAAGAAAAGTTGTTACGTTTAAGTAGTCTGAAAAGGATGGAAAATTGCTTTTTGTGTTCGGCCACAAATGTGCATGCTATAATGCAACGGCCTCCTAATGTTATGTGACTAAAAGAACCTTCCACTGGAAATAACTGAATTGCATAGGCTGTACAGTGTCTGCTGAAGATTAATGCTGTAAATAAGTAGGCCTATTTTTAGATGCTGGATTGTTAGAAAATGACTCATTGCCTTCCCCAGATCTAATTTGCTGTATTATTAAAACAGAAAAAAAAAGTGTAGTTCCTGTGTATTCTTGCTCTTCCTGTGTGGTCTGCATTACATGAAATGTCTAAGGCTTGTTAATGGCTTCTGTTAATGAATTGTAATGACTTTAATTGTTGCATTGAATTTAAGTTGACAACTTATCATGTTTAATTCAATGCAACAACACAATAAACCATTTGTAATGCTTTTAGAAACCATTTACACAAATTTTCTCGGCTCAAATACAGCTCACTGTGAAATATCTAACAGCTACAGTTTTAGAAAAATAGGTATGAAATTATCACTGGGCTAGAAAAACAACATTCTTGAAAGATTTCCAGAGGGGTACATTAACCCCAAAATTGTGATAATGTACAGGACGCAGTGGCGGAGTGGCAGTTCGGGAGAGTCGGGATTTTTCCCGGTGGGCCGAATGAAGGATTTACACAGCGGAGCACAAATTAAGCGGCCGCGAGGCGAACGCGACCGGCCAGAGTTTATCAGAATTATTGACGTTACTCAATTCTCCGCAAAACGTGAAAAAATACTCCTAGAAATTAGTTTCCCCATGTGTCCAAACAGTATTTATATCAGTTGCCCATGCTCTGTATCTTTGTGATGGTTAGTTTATCCTGCTGAACATTCATGGTCACAAATTTAAATAAAATTGTGACCATGACTCAATTTGATTTGTTTGTTCTTGAAATTCCCTTGGGAATATTGTATCTATAATCTGTATATCTGCTATTTATCTAAAGTAGAATAGAGCAAAGCTTCTTGGGAATAAGCAATGCGTTGATCCAATTGCAACCGATCCAATGAACCCCCCTGTTGGGTGCATTATGGGTATTTCTTTAGAGTTTACTTATTTTTGTGTCATTTAGGCAAGACAGTTGACAGTTGATGTTATGTGTGTTTAAGATCAAGTTAGTTTGGGTTGGGTTTGGTCCATTTGCAGCCCTGTTATAAAAAAGTGCAATTGTTACCGTTGGAGAGAGATATGTGGGAGAGGGACTTGTTGATATTGCCTTGAAAGGCATAGATTTAACAATGCGTGTAAGAAATCGATGAAAAATAAAGACAGTGCGGCTCTCTGCTAGGTAAGCTTGGCTGTGAACCTGCTTGAAGAGTTTGTCTGTGGTGAGCGGTGTTAGAGTCAAGACTGTTTGCAAAGATCTCCAGTAAAGGTGTGTGTTGAGACTAGCACCCTGCTGGCAAGCAAGTAGTGAAATGTTTTATAGAACAGGTTAGCTCCTTTTTGCCCACGTCTTAACGAATAGCAGCCAGTTGTTACAATCTTAAAGGGGGGTGGGCCAGTGTGGTCAAAATTTTCTCGGTGAATTTTAGTGCCCCACTCCACCCCTGACAGGACTTGTCAGAACATGTAGCAAACCATCACAGCTTTTGATGACTTTTGATAAATAAACAACCACTCTATCAGAGTACAGCCAAAAACCTCAAAACTATGTGAATAATTTGGTTTTACTTTGCTTAAAACCTTTATGCAATGCATAAGGAAAGTGGTTTTAATGCATAAATTATTATTTTTAATATACCTTATAATGCATTGCTGATCTCATGAATAATAGTAAATACAGTTATAATATCCTTTATTCATTGTTAAACCTTTAGAAGTAATAATACATTAAAGCACATTCCAAACAAACCTTCAAATTTTATAATGCATTTTAACTTTGGTTACAATTATTTATTTTAAAAAAAGCTATAATGCATTATGCACAGTATGAATACCTTTTGTATGAAGTCCTCAAGGATTGGTATATTTTTCATGTTTCCTACTCTCTATAATGTAAAGACTGTAAGTGTACGGGTCATTACATTGTCTGCACAGGCACTATAATAGTCCAACTAGATACATCTAATGTGTTAGATAACGTTTCTTGCACTTATTATGAAATATTTATGGCATGTTGCATAATTTGTGAGAGGATTGCATGATGTGGTTCCTTCTTAAAACATCTTTGAAAAGTTGCAGCATTAAAAGTGATCAAATTGAATAGCCTCCTCCCTGGATTTGAGCTGTCATGTCAGTGTGTGTGCTGTGGGGAAAGACAAGAGATAGAAAAGCTTTCTAATGTTTGAGATATGCTCAAACAGATCTTGAACAATGATAGAGGTAGAACTTCCTGTCTGTGTCCGTCAAACTGTAGATATCTCTGACAAGCCTCTGGGTTGCATTGTTACAGCGCATCATCTCTCTCTCACAGACACACACACACACACACACATGCACGCTTGTTGCTCTTGAGAGATCTATTATATTCAATCATGTAAAAGTTTTGAAAGAATGTTTACAGTCCAGTTTATCTCTGCAATTTGACATATTTCCGAGTACAAATAAAGGTTGGACTTGTTGTTGTTTTCTCATTGGGAATGACTGGATTGACTGCATCTACCAGAATATCATTGCAAAAACATGCACCGATGAATCACAAACATCAAAACAAGGGACTTTTGTTAAGCAAATAAAAAGTTAATTTAGATTTCATTTTGACTTTAAGTGTTTTTCAGGGTGATTCAACAGTCGCCTATGACAACTCTTCATTTCTGACTTTTAAATATTTCTCTTTTCTCTATCTACAGTAGCTCTCTCGTTTCATTGTAGAAAAGGATTTATCTTGGCCAGCTATGCTGGAAACGACATCCAAGACAGATTTCCAGAGGGCAACATTAACGTAAAAATTGTGGTTACAGACTGATTGTCAAAACATTCAGTTGATGTAGAAAAGCCTCACAGCTTTTGATGACTTTTTGGAGGGCGTCTCTTCCATCTGATTGGCCCAGGTGGGCGTCTCCTCCGTCTACGCCGTCCTGGAGGGTGTCTCTGTTTTCATACCTGGACTGTTTGTAATTGAACTCTTGTCTGCTTGACCCCTGCTCTCGTTTGGATTATCGCATTTGCCTTACCCCTCGGACTCTCTTTACTGTTGTATCCACCCACGCTACATTTGATGACCATTATCTTCTGTCTATGCCTCCGATAACCCTGTTTGCTGATGATCGACCCTGCCTGCCTCACTTTGTCCAAATCTGCACTTGAATCCGCTCGCCTTCTCACCTCCTTTGTGACGGGTACACACAGACAACAAACAAAAACTAGGGTTTATTTGTCATTTGAATATAACGTTGTTGCACATGGAATGGAATTACTATCATGTGGGTACGCTGGTAGGACATTTGCTTCATTATAAAATAGTTGGGTTTAGTGTAATTTTAAGCTAACATTAGCACCCAGCTATAACATCTTTGTATAAGCTGATGTTACTTAGCATGTTAATTTTTAGAGCGTTTTTTTTTATTTGACCGTTTTTTTGTGTCTAATGTAGGGCCAGGATTTCTATAATGCCTAAAATATCTAGGTTTTGGCTCTGTTTGTAGACAGATTGGTGTATGACATTGGCTCCCTGTCAATACTTCACTCGTATTGCGTCTGCTAAGACGCTTATGGGAAGTACTCCTATTTTCCTCCTAACTGAAGCCTATTCAATAACGCAGTTCAACTGCAACAGCCATTGGTCACTTGCAGTGGTTTCGCTTGTTTTCACATCTCTCACAAAGTTCAGAGTATGAGAACACGGGCTTCGGGTGTGTCTTTGCTCTGCCTACAGGAGTAATTAAGCCCTTACGAGTGTTTATCCTCCTCGGCTGTCTGAGCAAAAATGGACAGTTAAGCAGTTGGTTTGAGGGCTTGCACGCCAGCATATACTCGCGTTCTCCCCTCCCCCGCTGCTCCTTATGCGCTCGCTCATTCACTCTCTCACGCTCTCACTCCTTTTCCTCACAAGACGATAGCAGTGTTTCACATTGAGATTGAGTATGTGTGAGTGCATTATGCAGACATAATCCGCCACCTCAGTGTGTGTTTCATATAGGGTCAGTGCACCTCACTGCGAGCGCTGTCCCCATAGCGCTCTGGAAAAAGGGTGCGAGCGCACAGCCTGCTTCACATTCTACCGTGCGCGGTCTCTCATAATCGCTCTAAAAGGGCGCGATCGGCGAGTGCTTGCTGCTTCTCCCATACTTTCCCCTTTCAGAACTGGGTGTATTTCGCAGCTGTGATTGAGTATGTCTAAATAAATTATGCAGACATAGCCCCTCGCCTTTATGTGTAATTCATGTATGGATTACCGCACCTCGTTCGAGCTGCTCGATCCTGATAAAAGACTGACGAACAGGCTGTTCGCAGTCTAGATGCGTGCGTTCACTGACGTGCTCATGTTCTCCCTCTCGAGCTGAAAACTGCATTCGCCATTGAGATGGAATACGATGAGTGAATTGTGCAGATACAATCCACCTCTTCAATGTGCTTAATGTGACGATCAGTGCGTCTCGATCGAGCCGTACGATTGTTTAGCGCTCTTAAAAAGCGGTGCGATCTGCACAAGCAAGCTGGTTCTCTCAAGCTCTCATGCCCTTCCCTTTTCAAGGTGAAGGCTGTGTATTTGTAGCTGAGATAGAGCATGTTAAGTGAATTTATACAGACAACGGAGATGTCGGTCAGCACCTTGCTCTCTCAATTCTTTTTTCTCTCATTCTTCGGAGGTAGAAAGCATAACTTTGCAAGGTTGAGCTATCAAGGCTGGGCAATCCCCTCCCTCTCACATGTCTGCGTCAGTGCTTTCTCCCATAGCACAAACACGATCCTTATATCCCTAATAACGATAAAGTGCTCAATATATAAAACCCCTCCCTTCGGCAGAATGCCTAGCAAGCCATTCCCGGGGCCTCAAATTGGATTATGGGGATAATAAAAACACTGCTATTCCCTTCAGTTGCGATCTGTGAAAGCACTGCTCTTAAAGGGGCGCGACACTTTTGTCCCTCGAGCAGAAAGAAGGGTTATATGGCCAGTGCTTTAGTCCCCAAGAGAAATGGAGGTCTGAGACCTATACTCGACCTGAGATGTCTGAATCATGCTCTAAATACTGCACTTTAGAATAATAACTCTAAAGCCATCCCCTCGCAGATGCGGCCGGTAGAGTAGCTGCTTTCACTGGACCTGAAAGATGCGTACTTCATGTACAAATAGCCCCTCATCACAGGCCATTCTTCAGATTCGCCTTTGAGGGCACCACATATCAATACATGGTCCTTCCCTCTGATCTCTCCCCCGCAACTTTATGAAGTGCATGGACGCGGCATTATCCCCTCTGAGAATGATGGGAATACGCGTCTTGAATTATCTCGACGATTGGTTCATTAAGACAAAATCACGAGCCAAGGCGGAGAGATACAGGGACATTCTACCTATTATTTAGACCAGCTCGGGCTCAGAGTGATCTTCGCAAGAGCAGACTGTCGCCCAGCCAACAAATAGATTTTCTGGGCGCAGCCATACACTCAGTAAATGAAAGCGGCTATTTCACAGGGGCGCACTGCATAGTGAGATGTGCATCCTACTTCAAACAGCAGTGATGCAGCTCGGCCCCTTACACATGCAGCCTCTGCAACACTGGCTGAAAGCACGGGTGCCGCCATGCAAGTGGCGTCTCAGGCGCCTGCTGCTTCAGGAGAACACAGTCTGCACTGCAGCGCCTCCAAAACAGGTCAAGGCGCGTTACACGAAGGCTCTCCGGCCTCCGGCCTGTGGTCAGAGAGAGACAGCAGCCTGCACATCAACTGCCTGGAAATGATAGCAGTTTGGCATGCGTTTTGCGTCCTCCTACCGCAACTGAGGGGCAGCCACAGCTGCCCAGCATATTTCACGAGGGAGATGGATGCACTATCCCAGGATTGGCCCAGACTTTCCCTCTATGCGTTTCCCCCGACGGCCCTGATACCTGATGTCAGGGAGGAAGGTCACAGACGCCTCCTGGTACCCCCCTTCTGGAGGAACCAGCCGTGGATAATGGACCTGCATGCGATGCTGACAGCAGCCCTGCGGCCCATTCCCCTTAGACGAGATCTTCTTTCTCAGGACCAGGGCACAATCTGGCACCCACTGCCCGAGCTTTGGTTTCTCCATGTGTGGCCGCTCAGCGGGAGTCTGAAAGCCTCCCAGAGCCTGTACTAAACACCACAGGCTAGGGCCTGTGACAAGACGCGTTTACACTATGAAATGGGCAGTTTTTTCGAGGTTTTTAAGTGTGACGTATCGCTGATACTGTCATTTTTACAACACCTGCTGGACAGGGGTCGTTCCCCCTCTACACTAAGGCTTATGTGGTGGCCAGAGCAGCCCACCACAACCTTATAGCAGGACAAACAGTGGGCAAAGATGTATTAATCATCCATTCTCTGAGCTGAAGCCCCCCTGCCCTCGCACCGTCCCCACATGGGTCCTGCCCACGGTGCTGAATGCTCGATTGGTTTAATCTAAACCACTGCAAGCGACCAATGGCCGTTGCAGTTTCACTGCGTGATTGAATAGGCTTCAGTTAGGAGGAAAATAGGAGTATTTCTTATAAGCGTCTTAGCAGACGCAGTACTCGTTCCCATATCTCAGGGAACCTGGGTTACCAAAGTAACCTGTACATTCCATATGTTTTCAAACTCTGAAAGCGATACAGACATCCTGACAAGGAAGCGTCCAGGGAAAAATAATGGTCACCCTAGTCACGGAAAGTACCCCCCCTTTCTGAGGGTGATGATTTCAACCCCTCTGCCCAGTACTCCAGCAGCGAGCTCAAGTGGCCTTCATTTATGCCAGTATGAGCCAATCCTCCTGTAAAGGGTTAAATCTAGTGTCCAGCATAGGCAACTGCACCCCAATCTGGACTTATGCTTTATATTGCTGTTATATCCCCCGCACAATGAGTTGGTGGAAAGTGCTATATTTCGTGTATGTAAGGTCCCGCCGTGAGCTCTATGTCTTTAAGGGCTTGCCGCGTCGGCACCCGCTGGGAACGTCATGCCTCTAAAAAGCTTGCCTCGCTGGCTGTCATTCACTCCAGCAGCGAGTTCAAGTTCAGATTGTCCGGCCACTGGCCTTTTTGTCTTTCATGAGCTTGACGTGTTGGCCGTTATTACCCCAACAGCGAGTTCATTCATTGATAAAGAAGATGTCATTTGTTGCGTGTTTGCACTGTGTCCCAACCAAACAAATTCAGCTCTATATATCTGAGTCCAGGCTACACGCCTATAAAGAAAGAGGACGATTATGCTTCTGAGACATGCGCGCCCTCTGGTTTTCCCTAGGTCCGGTGTCAGGCTTTATCGTTCTGCACTTACGGCACGGCGGGATTGTATTCCCATAAGTGTCTTTGCATACGCAGTACAAGTGAAGTATCGACAGGGAACATACAGGTTCCCTGAGATACAGGAAAGAGTATTGCGTCCCTTGCAGTGCTGTAAGTGTTCGTCGCTTCAGTCGAAGTACCTAACTGGTGCCAGCGAAGGTGCCACCATATATATTTGGTTGCTCTAACACGGAGCTCTGCCAATTGGTTTAATCTAAACCACTGCAAGTGACCAATGGCCGTTGCAGTTTCACTGCGTGATTGAATAGGCTTCAGTTAGGAGGAAAATAGGAGTATTTCTTATAAGCGTCTTAGCAGACGCAGTACTCGTTCCCGTATCTCAGGGAACCTGGGTTACCAAAGTAACCTGTACGTTCCGTATGTTTTCAAACTCTGAAAGCGATACAGACATCCTGACAAGGAAGCTTCCAGGGAAAAATAATGGTCACACTAGTCTAACGTTGAGGGACACCAGTGTCTAGGGCTGGGCGATATAAATTATGCACATCTCATAAGTAAAGCCGGTTCTTTGATTAGCGCTAAATCTTCATCAGCTGTTTTTAAAAGGAATGCCAGCTTATACACAGAGCTGTAGATCACTGAGAAGCTGCCCCATTGAATCACCATCTAAACTCCATGCAGAACCGGCTTTACTGATGAGATGCGCATAATATATCACATCATATCATATCGATATATATTGCCCATCCCTACCAGTCCCTGAAATTGGTCCAATATCGTGCAAGATTATTGCAGTCTGTAGAGACGTATTTAAGTTCACAAAACTTTTTTTTGCCACTGTAGCAATGTATTGAGTTTCATGTTATGTGATGTCACTTCCTCTTGTTGCATTGCCCAATAGCGTCCCGCTCTTGTCAGAAAACCTTTGGACTTGATTGAGACAGGTACATTGCAGATGTGCTCTGTGAAATGGTGTTAAAATATTTGATGTTGAGTTTACAATATTAGTTGATGTCAGTGTATAATATGTTTAAATGCTGGACTGAGTCGAAAAGTGAGTTCATTTAGTATTGTTTTATTCAGTATATCGTGAGTTTTGTGTTAATGAGCTGTTAATGACTTGGTTCAAGTTACCGCCCGCGCGATTTTTATTGGCGAGGTATTTCTACTAACTCTGTTTCTAAAATAAAAATTAAAAAGTGGATTGTGTTCTTTTAAACATTATGCAGTTAAATTTGTAACAAATGTATCGTCATTTCATATCTGACTTGTGTATTTGTAGCCATGTATTATCTTTTTGAGTCGTTTATCAGCTGCAGTTACAGTACTGAGTTACAGTACAGAACTGAGAGTGTGTTTGTGTTGACAGCTGCATATAAAAATCCTAAAGATCATTATACGACTAACGCTACAATCCGAGTTAATATATTAATGTGCATTAACCTTCGATGGTGGGTTAAAGTGAGTTTTTAGTAAAGGTCTTTTACTGTATAGGCTATCTTTTAATCTTTGGAATCCTTTCCATAATTTTACCATACACTTTTACCATACATCTGAGTCTGTCAATGACAAAACAACAATTTTAGTGGATGGTAATTGACCATGCACATCTGCCCAAAGATTACAATTTTGGCTACTATTGGTTAGATTTGGTTGCATTGGTTACTAACTATACAATTGTGTCCTTACCTGGTGCCAAGTACAGGTGATAAGTTCCTGACAAGTACACTTGAAAAAGGTATGCAACTTCTAATAAGTTGGTTTATTGTAGTAAGGAAAGTGTGGGTAAATTTACATTAACTCATGGGTTCATGGGCCAGACAAAATGTTTTGCACTTCACAGAGTAAGTTTAAAGTCTCAGTATCTCATGATGTTTCTCCATCTCTCTGTCTCTTTTAACGTTGTAGTATTCTGATGGGGGGGTAATCTCATTTTTCACATTTTTGCTGGAAACAACAAAGAGAACAGTCTCATAGAGAAACTGCGTCATTCTCTGCCTTGGTGAAAAGACAGAGGAGTTATTCGACTGACTACAAGTCAAATTTATTTAGACCCTTTCACTTTTTTCACATGCATACTGATGGATTCTCATACTCTATGTACATAGACTCACTCCACATAAATAATGTTTGATGCACACAAGTTACTGTATGTAAATGTAGGCAAATCCCTTAAAAAGAGGTTTACAAATGTGTTTTTGATGCACGCACACATTTCCTTTCTTAAATCACAACACTGCTGAAAACTAATCCAAATGAACTAATTAAGTATCTCATTATGTGCCTGTGCATCTGTGTATCTGTTTACCGTCACTCGTCACTACTCTTTTTAAAACTCTTCTTTAAACTTTTACACTAAGCTTACTCAAGCCAACATAAAATTGGTTCACAAATGTTTATCTCATCTACTTTTATTTTACAGGCTTGTGATGATGATGACTATAAAAAAAAGTGCATTTATACTATTAATTAGAAAATTTGAGTAGATACAACTTGAAATTTGTAAGTTGAAATGAATTAAAAATACCCATTTAGAACTCTTAGAGCCATGTAGATCACACGCAAAAGACAATTATTAGAGAAATGCTAAAATTAAGTTTACTTCATGTGAAAATTTCATTTCAGCAAACAGGAAAAATATGTAGTTTGTACAAAGGCTAGTCTTGTTTGAGCTACATAATATAATTATGAAAAAAAATCATATTTTTTTTTTTAAGTAAACAGGCGAAACATTTTTATCAGTGTGGTGAATAAAAAAATAAAGGAGCAAACACTATACAACATTTATAATAAATCCCAGTTTAAAATGTATTTATTTATTTTAATATTTTGCATGTACAGCATATTTTTAGTATTTTATGAATTTACTTTTGCATGCATATGAATATTTTGCGAGCAGTTGCATGCATGCAATTTATTTTGGTGCTACTAGCTGCAAAGGAATCACAGACTTCACCTTCATATATTCAGTCCTAATCACCAGATAAGAAAATCACTAATGTTAGAGCTCATGGGCATTTCATTATCTATAATATAGAGTGCAAGCAAAAATTTCTCATCATGCATTAACACTGATTTCTAACCTACTAAATAGGCAACTTGAACCTACTTAATATTTTTTCCTTCCATATTCTGACTGTACAATCATATAAGCTGCTACTGTAAAATGTGTAGCTAAAATGGGAAGCTCTGATTTGCTTTGGATAAGTAAACATGAACAGATGGATATATTTGTCTGAAGATTGCAATTGTTGTACCTCTCTTAATGTAAGTGTTTTATATTTATATTTTCCATGATATATTGATGCGGCCTCTACTTTGTTTGTGACAGTTCTTAAGCTAGTAATAGACTAATTATATTTTATAATCTGTAATGCAATGGAAAATGTCAACTTTAAGAGACACCAACTTTCAGGGCTTTGTTTGCATTGGTTGGACTGATTTAGGTTTGCCCGATCCTTGCTTCTGTTAATCTATGACAGAAAAGACAAAGTAAATACAGGCAACTTAGTGGAAGAGATCCTCATTAAGAAGCTGACAGCCAGTGCATTGCTCCTATGTACTAATGGGATAATCACTTCCGCTGACAAATAAAAAAAAAAACACTGTCCTTTAGTCTGACAGTGGCATTGATATGATTTTTTCCTACTGTTGGCTGTTTTGGATTTCATTTTGGATGCAATGAAAATGTTGGCTAAAATGAAATGTTAAGCATATTAGTTAGCATCATTATTATACAAGTCTGTGCTATCTGTGTCAGGCTGCAAACAGTAATAACACCACAGTGTCAACCTACCAATGTCTTACTCTTAATTGTCTCTGGTGGTAAAGGTGGGATAAAAGAAAGTATTTTTCAATAGGAGAATGACACTCTTCACCTTTATTAATCTTACACAGTGTCAAAAGCAGACGTGCAGCATGACAAAACTATATACAGTAGGGCCCGTAAAATTAAGGGAGATGTCTAAGCGCAAGGCCTTCACAGCCACAGATGGCCCATTTCAGCCAGCTTGTCATGTTGCTGGCCTACTAATGTAAAACTACTTTTATTTCTAGTGCAGATATGTGATTATACAATAGGCCAGAGGTCATCAAACTTGATCCTGAAGGGCCGGTGTCCTGCAGAGTTTAGTTCTCACTTGCCTCCACACACCTGCCTGGTAGTTTAAGTATACCTAGTTAGACCTTAATTAGCAGCTTCAGGTGTGTTTGATTAGGGTTGAAGCTAAACTCTGCAGGGACACCGGCCCTTTAGGACAGAACTTGGTGACCCCTGCAATAGGCCATGCAAAGTTAGCTCTCAGTCCATAGTAATAGATTTCTGTTGAAAATAAAACAAACTGGCATCTGGCAACATTTCGGAAAAACTACATTACACTGCTTCTCGCACATGTTCAATCTTTAAAGTGAAATTTCCAATGGGTGCCGCTAAAAACATTCAGTTTCAGACAAAACAGATGAACATGAATTATGCTGGTTGTTGTTTGTTCACAGCAGTTCAGGAATCAATGTTAGTGGTGCTAAAAGTTTCATTCTCTCGCATTTGAAAATAACTCACCATTTACATCCTAAACCCGACCGAGAGTGTTATCATAAGCAAATGTAAGATAAAATATATTTTCTGAAGCAACCATTTGTGCCATTTTATCTTGTATACAAGTCTTTGAGCTCTTTTACTGTGACTTGTGGGTGCTTCGCATTGCAAGTTCAGTGCTGTACCAGGTGCGCTACTGAGCAAGTTTACTTTTACACTACTTGTGCACATGTTCTTGTAAAA
>JAUYWG010000039.1:20704488-20744448 GCA_034779775.1 Enteromius afrohamiltoni | reverse complement strand
ATAAAATTGTATTTACATTTTTCATCAAATATTTATATTTGTTTGGTTTTATTTCAAACAAAAATGTTTTAGTTAACGATAACAACACAGGAAAAATGTAAATTAAATAATGGAAACGTGAATTAAAAGGAATAATGTACCGCTAGGCTATACTAAAAAATAGTAGATTGTTAGTTATTTTAGTTAGTCATTCCCAAACACTGTTACATGCACATTTGTTTGTTGGAGTAAATCCAGAGTACAAACAGATTTAGAAATACTATTATTAAAGCGTTTGTTTAGCCTTTTGTGATGGCATGATGAATGTGCCTCTGATCACCACGAGAGTTATTTGTTTTCCTCTGCTGGTCATGTTTACACAGGTTTACTGAATTTCAAACACTGCTTAGTTTGAGAGATTACAGACTTCTCGGCCAGAACATCCTGCAAACAAAAATATATACATGTAATATTCAGAAGCTATTTCTATAGTCAGCATTTCCGAGACAAGATATTTAGGGCTTCAGAGAAAGGGAGGGATGAAATATGACAGGCAAATTCATGCGTGACAATGATGGATGAACTGCATCCGTAAGTCAAGGTGTGTTATGGGTAAAACAGGGCTGTAACTTACTTGTAACGTTCAGATATGGAGGAGGATGGGAAAGAGAGAGAGCGAGAAAGACGCTCTAGCACCACCAATCTGCGGTTAAGAGATTTTTACACTAGATTAGTGTCTGTACTTGAATTAGATTCATAGCCTTCTCTGGATACAGAGGGCAGACTGGGAATAGATGTCAGAAGGGCTGCACCTCAATGAACGTGACACAGTGTCAATATATATTTCCACAAATGTTGTCAGTCAGAGCAGTCTCGTATTAAAAGTTGCTGAATATATTAACGCTAAATTATTTACACACCCTCATTTTGTTCCAAACCTGTGGACTGGTATTTATTCCAGCAGAACACACACACAAAAAAAACATTTTGAATTGCAACTCAACTTATTATAACCTACAAATGGATTTAAAATATCAAAAAGTAGTCCAAACGACTTGTGTGCAGAAATCCTAATCATACAGTGGTTTTTTTTTGAAGAGTTTGTTTGCTAGCATGTTATAATTTCAAAACTGAGTTTTGAAAACTTTTGCATATTTAAATGTTTGCAAGTTTGAATTTGGTGTAAAACGTGTTTTTTTTTTTTTTTAACTAATGACAGCAATTATTTGCTGTTTAAAGATCACAAACCCATTATCAGGTTAGACGGTGACATCATATTAAAATGAATGTAGAAAAGACGATTCTGTAGGTTTACGATTAAACTTTCGTAGGCTATTCTAAAATGCCTTCAAAGAATACCAAATATGATCGATGACCAAATATGCAGACTGATTTTTATTTATCTCAATGACATTTTGAACAATGAAACGCCAACAATAGCGGATTACCTTAAAATCACATGGCTAATACATTCTCTGACTTAGCGGAAGCAATGAGACTTGATATAGCCTAATACAAATCCAACACAGTCTCATGAACAATTTGTACAAGGTGCCAAATTCATGCTAAGTCGTACAGCCTCACTCGTATGATTTTGTAGGGTTTGTCTAAAACCCTGTTTAGGTCATTTGTACAAATTCATACGAGTGAAGTTGTACGAATTGGCCACCTTGTAAAATATGTACGAAGTGCCTTGATATCAGGTTGCACAAATCACTTTGTTTTATAGAGTTGTTGTCTACTGACCGTTATTTTAGAAAGATATTTAATCAGCTGAACAATCTGTTTGTTTCTAAACAACACGACCCCTCAAGATTCAAACGCGCTGTGCTTCAGTCCTTCACAGCCTTGTTTTCGTCTTTCAGAAATTATATATGGCGCTAGCCTAACTAAGGTCTGTTTGTGTTCAGTCGCATTTATAAAAGCGAGTACGCGACAACACAGGAACACTGTGTTAGATAAAATCTCAAGGGACTGTTGTTGGTTTTTCTTGTGGTGACGCACTGAAAGCATTTCACCTTTCACTCAGTGCCTGCCTGCCTCTGTGGGTTCAGCGCTAGGTGAGATATTGATCAAGACCTCCTCAGCTAGGTACTTAACCCCCGACATACAGTAAATGATGCCACTGCGAGCACTATCTGCTGGCCTTGTTACGCCGCGATGCTCGTGTCAGGGGGAAAGAAAATGTACCGTTGCATCTGTGATAACCCCCCCCAACCACCACCCGACTGCGTTTCTGTTCTGTTCTTGAGACAGTAAAAATAAAGGTTCTTTGAAGCAACGAGGAGTTACGAGAACTGTTGGTTTTTGAATGGCAGATTTTAAAGTGCTTGGCTGGGTTAACAAATAGGCTTGTCAACTTTTAAAATAAGTTCACATTTCCATATTTTTCACTTGTTTCATAACAACATAGATTGTTTTAAACAGTTGAGCTCTTGCATTTATTGACAGCATGCATGAAGAATAAAGCTTATCTTTTAGAGGGTCATGAAATTATAAAACATTGCTAACATGTACTCTATGTACAGCTTGTAGTGAAAACAACACATATTGTTAATTTATTTTATGTCATTTGTTGTTCCGGTTCAAAAAGCAAAGTTAGGTAGGCTATGTTAATTTGCAGAGGAGATCGGCTGCCAATGGATCCCAATGAATGCCACCATAAAGTCTTTGTTAACCAGTGGAAACTCTGAATTTTTACTTATTTAAGTCATCTTCTCCGCCATATGGAGTTGTATAGAACCATTTTTTCCCAATCTTCTTGTGCTGGGTATTGTCGAATCTTAATTTGAGTTTTCATGTTGGCCAAAAGCTGTGGAAATATTTTTAATTGTCCACATTTAACAAATCCGTTTCATGATTTGTGGTCTTTACTATGCTATCTTAAACAAAAAAAACTTTTTTTTTTAACAATACTGTACATACATTACTGCATTTGCCTTTTAGGTGGTGCTTTTATACTAAATTGATTCTGGATTGTGACATTGTAACAATGACACCTACTGATCTCGGAACTGCAAGCTATACATGTTAGTATTAAGAAATATTTTATTGTAAAATTTGAGAAAAAATAGGAATAGTAGACCTTCCTATTAATAATACACCATCGGTAACAGCGGCTCGTATAGGTTCAGTAAGAAACTATTTTTTTTTTTTTTTTTTTTTAAAGTGCAATTAATTTTACTTGTAGCTTGCACTGTGCCATGTTCTCTTGTACACTAAAATATATATAATGGTGAAGTTGTAAAATCTCATTCTCAATCTCAAAATATTTGCATAGTTTATCGTTATTGCTGCGTGCTTACTTATATTAGGATCGGTGTGTGGCATGGTTAGTGTATTAATAATACATGTAAAAAATATTCATTATTTGTGACATCTGTCAAAAATGCAGAGTCGACGGCTTTGTTGATTTTTACTTTATTTTTTACATATTTATGTGGTAACAGGAGCACATGCTGTATAATGTGCGAGAAGATGCAATGTTAAAGATCTTAGCTTGCATCAGACTCCCCGAATATGAACGAGTTCCATTTAATGTAAGAAAGGCAAATGAAACATTTCTTTTCTAATGCATACTTAGGGGGTTAACACAAGTGTGCACGCAGCAGTATGTGAACTCTCAGCCCTGCTCTTATTCAGTCAGTTCTGCTCATCGCCGCATGAGGCTGCGCGCTGCTGTCAGACGCGCGCGCTGGAGACAGAAGAGACTCTCATCACGCGCGGCGCGGTGGCGGATAGGAGAGCAGGCATCGCATCGCATCGCGTCTGTCCCCAGCACTCACCGCGCCGCATTGAGGATCGTACCCTTATAGAGGAGCAGCACGAATTACGCGGAACTCCACAAAAAATCCACAGCCGAGGCTTCAGTGTGACTGCGTTTCAGGTAAAGATCCTCTCCATAAACTTATGCTTTATTACAGAGACTTATAGCCAATGCATGTTTCCAACTCTCAGCTTCTTAGGTAGAACATCTATTGAGACGTATAACACGGCTGGAGACGTGTCTATAATGCAGACAGTATCATATATAGAAGGGTTACGCGCAACTTGTTGCCGGTAGTTTGCGTATCAACACGGCGATTTATCTTTAATGCGCTTTTTGCTTTATGATATTATCGGTATGTGCATTTGCCTGAACGAAAAGTTGGAAAGAGTTGCCTAGACACTGGCTGATGTGTTAGTGAAATCATCATCTATTGTTACATTTTAAAGTCTGCTGATAAATCCAGAAATTACTGATTATTGCGGTGATTTATTGGGTAAGTTTGGCCGATCATTGAAAAAAAAAAAACATTGTGTGTCAACTGTATATGTACGTATGCAATAAATATATACGCCACGGTGAATTACATGTGGGACATTTTCGGTCCAAATGTTGTGATCTATTCTTTTCAGTAAAGCAAGCAAATTCAGTAATGATTAAGATCCATTTTACCTGGATGCAGTCTCTGTGTCAGAAATAGTTTCTCTGTTTCTTTTCATCGATGATGCATATTTTAAAGGTTACCATGGGTTGTGTTTTTCCAGCACTGTAACTCATCTAGGCAATAATCTAGTGTCAAGTCAGTTTTGAAACTTGATCGTTGTGTTGCAGAATTACCAAGTAAACTTCTGTCTTGATGTGCTGTGCTGAACGGAGGCTTGTCTCCTTTGTGTGTTATTGAGGCGATCACCTATTTAAAATTTCTGAATCTGCTCAATTAGACTGGAAATGATTGATTATTGGTGGGATTTATTGGTTCGGTGGATCGTTTAGAGTATCGTCAATAATATTTTGCCCAAAAGAGCTACAGTTCTCATCTTAACCAGCATGATGTGGGCATTCTGAAATTAGATGAATAGATTCTTAATATTCTCTCGTGCAAATACTCTAGGCTCGTGCAACATTATTTAGAATCCCTTTAATATTTAAACAAGGTATGATTTCTGTAATATTCATGTGATGATCTCTTGTTTGACTCCTTTGTGCGAAAGTAGATTTATAATATTTAGAAACCCTCCAATTTTTTGTCATTTTGGCACTTAATTATCATCAAAACAGTACGTTGATGTAGTAAAGCCTTTGATTAGCTGACTTTCATCATGCTTTGGTTGTTCTGTAGATAATTGAGTATTTAATGAATAGCACAATGAGAACACACCTTATTTATATTTAGTCAGTAATTAACTTATGTCTGCACTGGCTCATGCATGCATGCATGCTCACATGCACTAGACATCTAATGCATAGACCTACTGATGCATGGGATGGTTAATTATGTTAAAGTTGGCCCTTTAGTGATCAGCCACATCACTGTTTAAAGCTTTGCGCTTGCAAACTGAGTGGTCTTTTTCTGTATGCATTTGATTTGCTTAATTCCCTACTGCATGTTTTTTTTTCATCCAGTAAGAGCAAGGCAGCTTTGACCGTGTGCTACTCATCCACGTCAATAAGTCGACATCTCTAAAGGTTTGTCTCCTGGGCGAGCACATGCCTTTCATGTCTTCTACGTGTGTGGGAAAAAGTCTGTGCTGCGCCTTGTGAAAGTTGACAGCGTTTCCTCTCACGTTCACGAACCGGTGGCTGTTTGCTCCTTGTTGTGTGCCGACATGATCTCCGTTTATTCCCCTAGCGTCTCGGCTCTGTTCTCGCTGATTGTTGTCATTTACCCAGTTCCCCATTGGGCCCCTTGGAGCCCGTGCTTGAACTCGATATCCAATCAGCTATTTAGATGATCCAATTAAGCAACTGATGTATGTCCAGAGATGCTTTAAAGCGCCGCACCCTTCAGATTACCGGCTGCTAATGAAACCTGAGTTGCGTCAGCGCATTCCAGCTTGCATGTAATTATCGCATTAATTTTTAACGCAGCCCGCAATTATAAATAGAGCGATGTGAATTATCGGCAGCTTTCACCTTTGGCTCTGTGGCTGTATGTGTGTGAGTGTCATTGCATTCCCATGCATTTGCTGAGTGCTATTGACAGCTCTGGTTATATGCAATCTCATGCATCGCCATAATGCCACTGCAGAGGCCTTTCAGCACCGCTTTTCCATACAAGCACATACATGCTGCGAACTATGGAACTATAACTAATGTGCTATAGAATCGCGGTGATTTATATCTCGCGAGCGGCCGCATCGCCTTCGGGTCCTCAGACTCGGGCCCCGGACACGCAGCCCTCTTTGATAGATTGTGTGGAAGAAGCGACGTGCCACGGACAACATTGATTACCTTTTACTGAGTCTGAGTATAAACCTTAGCGCAGCGGGACTGCGAGGGTGGGGGAAGTTGATGTATGTTGCCTGAGGGGCGGTAGAGATGACAGATATGGGTTACAAATGAGAGAGGTTTTATGACTCCTGGAAGGAGGACCATCAGGCTCGTTTAATTGATCTCGGTCTGGCGGTGGAGTTCAGGGAGCGCCGCTGCAGTTTTGCACCTGCTTTAGGTGCCTCTGCTGCAGACCTTTGCTTAAATTATCTGCTGTGTTACGATCCCACACCTGCTCCGAGATCCGGCTTATGCCAAAGGAACGTGACCCCCGGTGTTTCCGGCCTCGCTGTCTTCCTGACTGTGTGGGCTTTTCACCCAGTCGCCCGTGAAACAATGGCTGCTTTCTCACTGTTGTTGTAAAGCGGAGTGGGCGATATGCATGAGATGAAGTCTCACGGCACAACAGGATAGTTTGGTTAACATTTAGCACTGATAACAGCTTCGTGTTTTCATGACGGGAAATGCATTAAAATCTTAATTGAATCTTTATATATCTACAGGCTTTGTTTGTTTTTTGGAAAATCAGCATGGTATCTGCATGCAGTGTTCCCTTTAATTTGTTCTCGCTCAGTAAAATGTACATGTAGAAAGAAATTTAGAAAGATGGGACACTGTAAGTAATGTTTTCCATTCCAACATAAAGAAATAGAGGAACTTACAGAATATAAAAAATGTAAGGCTATGTTTTGTATGCAAATGATTACAAATGTAAATTACATTTTTATTTTGCAGTGATTTCAGTTTCACTTGATTTCAGACGTTTTCACTTGATTCACTGTTTGCATGTTTATGTGTGAATTGATCAATAAACAATATTACAAAAGTGAAATAATGCATGGATTTATATGCATCTGACTACATCGGATGTTCAGTTGAGACGGATCTCATTCGTTTAACTCCTTTTCAAGATCGTTTGCTCTTTTCCTCATGCATATTTTAGTCTGCCGCCTTGGCAGATTCTTTTTTTTGTTTGAATGGGAATTAAATCAGAAGTGTGTAGTTCAGAGGGACCATCGGACTCCTGTAATGTGACATAATTTAGATTGAATCAGGTTATTTTATGAGAAAACTATGGCTGGAGTTGGTTGTATACATCATTTGGGCGTTAGAATGTATGCTGAATGTTTGCCAATGCAATGCTCATTTTCTAGTTTGTTATTTGTTCACACTATAATAGCTTTAGATGCAGAGCAGGTTTTGCACAGACATGCATGTTGAATATTGGCTTTTAAATCACATTTTTAATTCAGTTCACTCTATCTGTTATCCTTTATACCTTTGAAATGAAGAAGGTATTATTAGAACGAACACAGCGTTTTACCTTGTACAGAGCTTGCCTCTGTCATTATTCCCTGCGGTAGTGAAGCATGCAAACGGCAGTGGAATAAAATGAAAAGCTGTGTGTTTTTTCAGGTAACCGTGATTACATGCAGGTCAAGTGGCTTTTTCAAAAGCGTTTTTTGGAGCACCACAACAATAATTCAATAATTACTGTCATTACTCTGTCATGCTGTATTACCGTTACTCAGAGCGGTACCCTTGAGAACGAGTCTTTATTTGAATATGGACCAAAAACATGCAACAGAGACCCAAAAGCCTCGTGCATGACTAATTATTGATGTTTTAGCATGTACCGGCGGAAGCACACGGTGAGACTACTGATTTTAGATATGAGGGAAATGTCTTGAGCTCATAGTTAACGACATGTGAAGATGCAAAACGATTCATAAACGCTATTTGCGTCATTGTGCTTTCAGTTGCAAATGACTTGATCTCTGCACAGACTGTAATTCACAAATTCATCAATCTGTCTTTTCACCCCAGTTGTTGCAGATATTATAATCTGCGATGATAAATGTTGCATGACACATGAAGAGAAAAAACGGCAAGCATTTTCCCAAATTTGGATCCACCGAATCTGTCGGTTTTGACTGACAGGGCGATTCATAAAAATAAACAAATGTGAAACTGACTCCCTTGTCGCGGTTTCTTTGTTTTAATCATTTCTTTCTCAATGTTGGTCATCCAGTAGCATGTTACCATGGAAATTTAGCTTGGCTGGATGAGTTGGCATTTGTCAGAGGAGACGGCAGTAAATGCATGCTAGAATGTCTCACACAGGCTTCTTTTATGAGTTGCATCAGACATGCATGTGTTTTTTCCGGAGCCGCTTTGCTTTGTTGCACTGTCAATGGTCCGTGCATCGCCCGCAGTGCTTCCTGGCAGACGCACAAACAATATATATAAATAAATACATTAACAATAATTAATTTTCATGCCATTCAGTGCAACACAGTTGATTTTCGATGGTAATTAACCAGCACTAAACAGGCTGTCTGCGATTGCTTTAGAGTCTCTGAAGCGGTTTTTGTTGCTCTTTCATTGCTCAGGAGACTTTAGGAGAGATGTTTCAACATTTGGTAGAAGCAGAAACCAAAATAGATGCGGCTCACCCCTAGTAGTAGATATGGTGGATGGTGCAGATCATTTGGTCTAATGAGTTTTGCATGCATTTGCTATCTTGGCAAATCTGAGCACAGTTTGAAACATTGAGCTCTTTTCTGAAACTCTAGAGGAGACGTGTGTGAGATTTCTCTTTCACAGACGGTCCTTTGAGAAACAAGGCACTTCAGGAAAGCGTTCCGTTTGCTCTTCATTTAAACTCAGCGCTGTCTAAGAAACATGTCAAATCAAGTCAAATAAGTGCATTTTACAATGCACAATGGTTCAAAAGCAGCTTTACAGAAACTCAGTATGCTCATGTTTCTAGCATCTTAATATTTCCATGCCTCATAGTTGCATTTAGCAGATTAGATATATTTGGCATTGATACAAGCACTCATGCAGTTGAGATTCGCTGTATAGTATATATTCCTTAATATATAGTTTATATTGCTTTACATGAGTGTATTGTGTGAGTATGGATAAAGTTTGATACAACTTTATATATATATATATGAGATGTGAAAGTGATCTTGCTTCAAGAAAGTGTGCAGTTAATGATGAAACTGGTTTTAATGGGAAGTTCAGATCATTTTCCCGACTTGGATCTTTGAATCTTGTTTAGCAGAAAGACTCGTTCAGGTAATTTGGTTCATTTCAGCACAATATGATTAAAATCCACGTTAAGTTCCCCAACACATCAATTTATGCACATCAAGACCAACAACAGAAATGAGTTAGTTTAGTTAGTTTAGGTTAGGTTTGGATTGTCATTCATTCTTTTGTCATGTTCAACATTAAGGTGCTTCACTGTGCCGTAGAAGAACCTGTTTTGTCTAAATGGTTCCATTAAGAATCTTAAACATCTGAAGAACCTTTCTGTTTCACAAAAGATTCTTTGTGGTGAAAAAAGGCTCTTCAGATTATAAAAGACATAAAAGAGAGGTATTTTAACTGAATGGTTCTTTGTTGGAGCAATAATGGTTATTCTTGATGGAATCGCTATGAAGAACCTTTATAAGCTATTTAGGAATTATCAAAATGATTTTCTCCATCATATGGATAAAGTTTAAAGCATCAATCAACTCTATAATCCCACATTCAGTGATAAGGAGAAGAAAAATATTACAGGTGTATTAATACAAAAAGCATGATGCAACTGTATGAGTCATTTCTGCATCTTGTGCAGAACCAAAAATGAACGAATCAATGTCTGAGATGGCTTGCTATTCCCGAGTAATATTAAAGATTCATTCAGAATGAACGAATCGTTCACATCACTCGAAACCACAGCTATATAAGCTCTAATTTCGGGTTTGTTTCTCCCTGGGTCTTTTTCTCCTCCTCTTAAAAACTTTCACAAGCCGTCCAGTTTTAAAATTTAAAGCTATGCTGGTTTCTTTTCCTCTCTGGTCACTGGAGGGCTGGAACGGGTCAGCTGTAGCTACAGGCTTTTCTCTGATAACCCAGGCTCCATCGGCGCTGCTTGTGTTCGGAGCCTGTCCCCAGTCCAGGACCTGGATGGTCTGTAGATCTCTGAAAGCATCAAGATTCAGCCCGAACTTCTCCCAGACTGCAGTCTGCTCAGATACTCAGAGGTGTATCCCATTGATAGGATGAACTCCCCGACAGCACTTCACGTTTGCCATCAAAGTAAGCCCTCAATTCCAAAAGTCTCCATGAAAATGATTCATCTTGTTGAGTTATTGTCCGTTGTTCACCTCTATCTTTCAAGAGCGCAGCAGTATTACTGGAGCCATTCATATTTGATTATGGCTATTGCGGGCAGCTTCAGTGCAGCTTGCGGATTTCCAATCTCTGGGAATGTGTGTTGACTTTGCAAGCGAATGGTCGAGCCCGGTGACCCTACATCACGGATTTGACACGAGGCCACAAGCTTTGATTATCCATCGACAGACATTTCTGGTCCTGACCGTACGATCCACCGCCGACCTCCGGACAAAGGGGCTCTTCAGATGAAATCACGCATGTAATGCTTATTTGCGAAATAATGACCGTGTTACTTTCGGTTTGATGTAGGAATTAACTCAAAACTAGACCCAAATAATGAATGCTCCAAAACTGTGTTAGAGGAAATGAATTAATGTTTAAAACCTTAAGATATGGGCGCCAGGCTAAAAGGGATAAGCAGTTTGTATTTGGAATTTAAAGTTTTGACATTTCTGCACAAAAAATGAGTAAATTGGTGAATATTAGACATCATCACTGAGATGACAGATGGATAGTTAAAAAATGGGAAAAAAAACCCCCAAACCAAACCTGAGTTAATTTTTATTTATTACTTTGTATGAACATTATTACAAAGTCTTTGTGAACTTTTTATGAATAACTGCTACATTCCAGTCTCCCCTCATATTTTTCCTTTACATCCTCTTACCCTGTTTCACTTTAAAATAGGTGCCATTACAGATGCAGAGATTTGTGCTGGATGCTAGTTTGATCAGTCACTCATTCGTCCGTGAAACCAACACCTCTCCTTTTACTACATCAAAACAGCATTCTGTGACATTATTGCAGATATATTGAGATTTTCCATGCCGTGTTGAGTGCTGACTTGACGACGGCAGTGTTTCAGTGACAGTGTGCAGTTTATCTCTGACTGTGTGTGTGTGTGTGAGATAGACTGAACCAGAATGATGCTGGCATGAAAGAAATAAAGAGAAAAAGAGAGTTTGCCTGCTGTCAGGCAGCATGACTCCAGTGGGCTGATGGTCTGCGGCTCAGGTGGGAGTGAAACAGGAAGTTAAAGCTCGACTAAGTCACGCAAACTGATCTGGAAAGAGATAGAAAGTGCTTCTGGAAGGAAGAAAATCATGTTCTCGATATGCCAGTTGTTCCTCCAAGACAGCTTTTAGATCCTAAATCACACTGAAACCAGCATTGCATCAGTTATCCGTATTGGAAAACTCATATCGGTGGTCCACTAAACTGCAAACTCCATTAACACTTGTGAGCTATGAAAGAGCAATGTCATTTTCCTCAGGGAGCTGTTAGTCTCCAGTATTACGGTTATAGTAATATGATAAGTACAGACATGATAGATCAGCATTTTCCGGCCTTGATGTTAGTAATGATATACATGCATATAGAAAAAGGCTCGCAGAATGACAGTGCTCTCAGTATATGAATTTGTACTGGAGCTTTGTTAAAATGTAAATTAGTGACGGCACAAAAGCCGTGTACGTTAAATTATGTCCATGCAGCAGTTATAAAGCGCTTTATGAGTGTGTATAGATGCATGCATTACAATAGCACATGCAAATAGATGTTTCAGGCTGTTATTATGCACTGCTGATTTTATATGTGCTGCTTTGCATTGTATCAGATTATGCCACGTGTATAAATAAGTCGCTGGCAATAACATGAATATATTGCTGCCTTTTTTAAGCAAGGCTAGCAGAGACGCTCGATGAGGTTTACAGTAAGTATGAATGCTTACATAAAAAAACCCATTTGTAAATAAGACAGCTGCTTCAGCATGTAAGGCTCGTCAATTCAACATCCAGATTTTAATCATTTCTGGATTTGCTTCTCGCTGTGTCCTGAAGTGGATGCGCTCTGAATTTCCTGCGTTACTTCAGTTTGTTTAGTTTTGTGTGTGTATCTATTCTTTACAGTCACGCCAAAAGGCAAACGTGGCCTGTTCTGATTCTATGCTCAAATACATCCTGTTGGATCTTCCTACTTACATTGTTAAAATTTTGCATCCCTTGCAGAATATGGAAAATGTGGAAAGGGATCGTGAAAATTAGGGGTGTGAACCTACACTGGTCGAATACAATCGAATATCATGTCATCGATTCGATCGATTCAATACAATATCTCGAAGCATTGCCGATGCATACTCAATTTTCAATTTCAATTCACATGTATAGAATTTTGTTAATAAACACAAACAGTCAGATATATGAACTTTATATTAATTTTACCTCCTCAATGAAAAAAAAAAAAATTGAACATGTATAAACATGAAATTATAAATTAACAAAAATAGCATTTACAGGAGCAATGAGAGACACTGTCGGATTGCTCTCTTTTTGTGATTTCTCAAGCCATTCTCAAGAATGTTGATATTCGGCAGATTTTGGTCAAAAGCCGGGAGAGCGCGGCCACTTTAAGCGCGCGCTGCGATGCCAGATTCACTGTATGCGCAAAGCATTTGACGTGAGGCAATGTTCCGAATTGAGCTGCAGCGATTATGTTCGATGCATTATCTGTCACAAGAACTACATCTTTATCTGATACCTGCCATTCCTCGACATCTGGAGACAGTAGCTCTGTTCATAAAAGCCGAAATGTGCCCAGATGTCGGCTTTTAAAGTAGTTGGAGCATTTTTAATTACTCACACTCGAGATATGCCTCCCTCAGCCATTTTATTCTACTGCGACAAAGCACGTATGTGGCAAATGACATCAGAAAAGCGTCAGTACGTTATAATCGGTTATGGTCTATTACTGAACCGATACCGAATCATCTTCGACTGCATCACAATGCATTGTAGATTAATTTTGACACCCCTAGTGAAAATTGCATGTTATTTTTTATTTAGCACTCTGAATAAGCTATTTCCCAGATGTTTATATGTACTCTACAAGAAAAAAAATAATAACTACGTTTATGGAAAAAACCCAGTTCAAAAGATTACATACCCTTGAATCTTGAGTGTAGTTTCCTTGTTCCTTGTTGTTCCTCAGAAAAATCCCCTGGCTCCTGCACAGTCTTTGGTTTTCCAGCATCTTCTGCATATTTGAACCTTTTCCAATATTGATGGGTGATTTTGAAACCCATCTTTTAACACTAAGGACAATTGAGGTACTCGCACAAAATGATTATAAAAGGAGAAAATATGTACTGATGCTCAAGAAGGCCCCATAATGCAAGAAGGCCATTTCTTTGCACTCTTTAAATTTAGCTTCTGTTGTATTGCCATCATATTTAATGCATATTTTGAATTAAATATTTAGTAGAAGACACTAAAGTAATAAGCCCGGCCATTCAATTTAAGTAAATTATTACATTTTTAATAGTGCGGTCAAATGATTAATCGCATCCAAAATAAAAGTTTTGGTTCACATAATATATGTATGTGTGCTGTTTAAATATCTTATATACATATACACACACACATGCATGTATATATTTCAGAATTTTTTTAAATATATTTATTTATAATATAAATTATATGACCATAAATATAGACATGCAAGTACAAGTAATAATTTCCAAATAAATACTGAATGCGTGTGTATTTATATAAATCTTTTGTAGAACCTGACCGATAAAGGATTTTGAAGGTGGATACCGTTACAAATATTTGTTGTTGTTTTTTAAATCCGATATATCGGACAATATTTTTTCATTTCAGAAACGTGCAACAAAACATTAACAGATTTCCCTAACATTAGTTATTTGTAGTTATTTATGAGTTTTTATTAACATAATATGATGCATTTTTAATTTTTTTTTTTCTTTTATTGTCACAACTGAACAGAGGAACATCAAAATATATTAAAGTTCTGATAAATAAAATATCTAAAGTTTGTATTTTTATACATACCGATAGGTTGGAAAATGCCTAAATTCAGCCGATAATATCGGCCTGCCGATAAATTGGTGGGGCTCTAGTCTTTGTGCCATAGAGGTTTGTGTTTTTTGGACCTTGTGTTCGTGTGGTCCTCTGTGTCAGCTGTAGAATCAGCACATACTGATGTAAAAAGGATGCTTTCACTACGAATAAGTTATGATACGACCACCGCGCATCTGTTTGTAATGTCACACTGTAGCAAGCGCACAAGTTTAATCTGCGGATACAGTGGGATTTGATGCAATGATGCATATCTCCGAGAGATTAGGATTGGTGCAGGACGTGACGAGCCGCTGGGCTTTTGCATGCGTTTCTCTGTTGTTTTACTTCTGTAATGGGCTTTGTAAGTTAATACCCGGGAGACACGCCGATTCTTCTGAGCCGGTCTCGGACTGCCCCAGTTCTCCGCGCTCTCTCGTCTTCATTAAAACCCCGAGCATGGGAGATTTTCCATGGAGTGACAATAATCACTGTGGCTGGGCTCTTGTGCTGATGTGATGGGAGTTGTTGTTTTGCGGCGTACGCTGAATATGAGAGATCATTCTTGACACATTGCTGGGGTCACTGGCATCGCCTTGGCATCATACTGAGCGGTTTTCGAGATGGTCAGGCTGATCTCTTTTTATGTCGTGGATGGCAGTGAGAGAAGCGGTGCCTTTTCACGCTCTAATTTGGGCCAGATGCGAGTCCGCTGCGTCCAAAGCCGTGACCTTTCTCTTGGTCACGGGTGAATAGTTTGGAGGAGCACGGACGCCGGCCATTTCCATGGCTGGACGTTTGATTCAGATTGCTGGGGTAAATCTAAAGCACGGGGACTCTCAGACACTGTTAACAGCATTGTGTTTTAATTATATCCGTGTGCGCGCTAGTTATCACAGCTAATTGACATGCTTTTCTCTCCTTTGCCTGTTTTATGGTAATTTCACGTCTTGGTTATTCACTTCAGTTTGCTGAAGTGTATGTTTTGTGTACGATTGCACAGATTTCCTTTTTTTAATTGGAATAGACTGATGAACAATATTTTGTCCTTTAAGGAAAAACACTGTGATATTTGTCAGATGTGTTGTTTGTTTTCCCGTAGTGCTGAATTATTGCTGTATTCATGAATTGTTGTGTTTACATAATACTCCAAGCTACTCTAGGGAATACCGTGGTATTACTGAGGTATATTTTTTAAACAAAACGGAATCACACAAGAATTGTCTGGATCATATTTTAACCCCACATGCGTTCATTCTTTCATTACTTTGTATTTTTGTAACTGATTCTTAATTATATTTATATAAATTATATAAGTTTCATGGCAGTTAAACACATTTCTCCCAACATTAATAAATGTAATACATTCTTAGTTGTAACAAAAATATATATTTTTTTTGTAAAGCTACATACATATATACATGTGTAAAGTCATTAATAGCACTTCTCAGATAAATGTGAAATTGAAAACTAAAACAAGCCAAAAGAAAAACATTAGTTTCTGGCCACAAATTTTTCTATGAAAGAGTTTATTTATTTATTATTTTTGTATGTGCATTTAGAACAATTGTATGTGCTTAAATGTGTACAATTGTAATAATAGTTCTTTTGTGAAACATTATTTATTTTAAACAAAACTTATTTTAAATAAATTTCAACATTTTGCCTTGTCAGGGTTTTTTTTTTAATGCATTAAATGTGTTCTTAACTGTGATACACTTTATAGTGTTTACCACTTAGTCATCTGAAGTCATTTTCCAGTCACCTCTAAAATGCATCAGATAATAACAGCTTGGGCAAATGTTAGATCTGAACCCTCATCGCACATATAGGGTTTCAGATGAAAATTTTCCCTTTGGTTACAGCAATCAACCCAAAACGATTCCTATTCGAAATGAGTGACATTTGAGAGAGACACGTGTGAGCCTCTCGTAATTGGTTCAGGTGGCTATTTTACAAGGCGAAGATTTAAATGACATAATTCCCCGTGTGAAGATAAGAGCCGATGGTTTAATTATGGCTTTATCTTACAAGGTACAGCGTCACGTCATCGCCTAGGTTTGTTTACCGCTGGTGATTTACTACTAAAGGCGGCCTGTTACGTGCTGATAAAGCACTCATTACACGCAAGGTCTCCAACACGGATAAACGATAACAACACCTGGAGTGGAAAGACGCGTCTTACTTTCAACTCAGATCCGGCAGACGTCACGTGTCTCAGACGCTTACGGCTATGCAGTGATTTGATTTTGCGTTTATTTATTTTTTGCCTTGTTTTTTGTAGACTGCTGAATGAAAGGCTTGCATACGAAGCCCGTGTGTCTGGAAACACGGTGTTGCGGAGGCGGACGGCTGATCTCTGAAACAAATCAAATGACGTTCTGAGGTGGACAGTAATTTAATTTAATTGTTTAATGGTGGACCCACTTATTATAGAGGGTCAACAGCCATTCATGTTGAATTGATGTACGGATGATGTTCTTTCTCTTGACCCTCAGCAGTGTTGGCGTATAGCTTAACAAAGTAAGTGCTTATGTCAACAAAACATTCATTATTCGTCCTCCTATCAATCCAAAACCTTACAATGGTTCCATAAAGAGCCTTTAACATCCGAAGAACCTCTGAAGCATCTTTGTGGTGTAAGAAGCCTCTTCAGATTATAAAAAGGTATAAGGAAGACAGGCTTCTTTAAAGAACCTTTGAAATTCTTTGAAAGAACCAAAAATTGGTAGTACGTCAATCACAAAGAATTAGTTTTAAGTGTGCTTGTAATGCACTCTGAAGATACTTCACTATATACTGTTCAAAAGTTTGCAGTCTGCATTTATTTGATCAAAAATGCATAACAAATTGTGAAATATTATTATAATTAACAGTTATCTATGTGAATGCATGTTCAAATGTCATTTATCGCAGTGATCAAAGCTTCATTTTCAGCATCATTACTCCAGTCTTCAGTGTATGCTGTGTTATGAAGTATTGCTTCATATTGTAGTGGAAATTATGATTTTATGTTGGGAATACTCTGATGAATAGAACAGCATTTCTTTGAAATGCAAATCTTTACTGGATCAATTTAATGCATACCTGCTGAGTTAAAGTTTTACTTTCTTTCAAATAAAAGCATCTTACAGACTTAACTGTGCAAAGTTATATATATATCATTTTTCATGTCTCTTAACTGCATGTACTTGAGGTATTGTTCTGGCACTGCTCTGGGGATGTTATATACCAGGCGAGATATACACATATCCTGGTCCGTGTGTCCGAGAGGCACGTGATAGCGCTGCTGGCAGCGTGAGGAGAGGTGCAGCTGCTGTGTTCTGCGGCTCGTCTCGCTGCCATAAATCCAGGATTGCGTCACTGAAAGCGTGTCCATGTCCAACTCTGCCAAACCGCCACATAATTGATTTGAGCCTGGATCTGTGCCGGTGGACACAACATGTCTTTGGTGACCACGTCCATGGTTTTGTTTGTACCTGCAGGACATTCATGAAGTCTGGAGTCCACTCAGTGCTTTAGTTGTATTTTGCAAAAGCTTCTCTGACACATGTCACTATTAACAGCAAAATCTGTTTGATTTCCTCTAAGGCTGTGCCATCAAAAACCAATAAGAAAACCTCAGGCCTCTTCATATTTTTTTTTTTTTTTTTACTTTTTGGCCGATGCTATGCTATTTTTGTATAATTGAGATTCCTCTTCTTTGTCTACTACTATTTTTTATTCATATTTTGATTTAGTTATATATATTCCACGTTCAATGTGTATAAAACAGTAACATTTTACTGTAACTTTTTATTGTAAACTATTTTGGCATTTTTATTTTTATTTCTTTGTTTTGTTGTTGTCAAGTTGTTGGCAACTACAAATATAATAATAATTTTGTGTAAATCATTCACTGAAATTTTCTTATTTACTATTTTTAGAATTATTAAGTCTAATAAATATAATACGAATTTTATACAAAATAAATCAAAATAAATCGAATAAATATTATAAAAGTGCTATTATATAAATAAGTATATATATCATTAGAATGATTTAAAAATAGAATAAATATTAAAATATATATTAAGAATTATGGTAAAAAAAAGATATAAATACATTTTAAGAATACAATTTTGAATTTGTATTTGTCTTTTAAAGAATCTGTATTGTATTTGTAACAATTTATTGACGTTTCTTTTTAAAAAAAAAAGCTGGATCGGATGATATTCAATGATTATAAAGAATACAATCATTTTTGCAGTATGCAGTTGCTTTCAGTAAATCTGTGGTAAAGCTGGTTTGGCTATCATACGCAGCATGTTTTATTGATACCTATTTGTCTCTGTGAAGTGTTACCCAACCCACCTGTCTGTCTGGACTGTCTAGCACTTCACAGAAGGACCTTGTTTGAAGCTGTTTTTGAGAATGTCTGACAGCCTCAGATGCCACAGATTCTGTAAAACAAAAGTATTGTAATCCAACAAACCCCTTGGTGCACATTCTGGCAGACATTGCTGCAAACCGGCTCATATTTTCATGTGCAAAATTAATGCAGCAGATTAAAAACCCCATGACGTCAAAATTGGAGTTTTCTGGCTTTAGCGTTCAGCTCATTTAAATGCTACTCCTACAAGATGACAAAATAGCAAGCAGAACATCATGACTCAACGCTGTGTCTTTGGCTATGCAAGCGCACATAGTTTTTAAAATTTTATTCCTCAAGCATCAATTAATCGAGAAGTGAGAGTTTATTTTGCAAGTGTATGGCTTTTATCCATGGCACAAGACTCATGTGACATGTTTTTGCTCTTCAATAGCCTTTTTAATAAGAAGTGCATCAATGCAGGAAAGGAAACTGCACTAGTCAAGTCAGTTCATTGAGAAATGAGGAAAGGAATCTTAGCATGCACTGAGTGGTTTGTATATTTTATGTTATTGCAAAAGCATGAAATATTCTCAATGGCTGTTATTTTCCTCTTGCTGTTGAATTTATATTAGCAGCATAATTGCTGCTGTGTTTGGCTTGAGCAGGTGTTATGAGGGCTTCTGAAGTCATACGGCCAAAGCGTTGTGTATCTGAAGAGATATTACTCATTCATAAACCCCAGAAAGAACAATAATGTACCGATATCACAGAGACCTTAGAGCAGATAAAACACAATCCCACTAATAAACTGCTAGAGCACATCAATAAAGCGAAATAAAACTAGAGTAAAATGAGAAAAAACTCCAGATACGGTTCTGAGAACGTGAAATAGAGCTGGATAAAGTTATTCAGAGAAAACAACACAAACACTCAAAGGGAAACATCAGAAAAAAGCAATTTCTTAAAGCGTAATTGTTGGAAATATCTGATTAATCAATCAATCAGTTTTGTTTATATAGCGCTTTTAACAATACAGATTGTAGCAAATCACTGAACATTATCACGTATGAGAACAGAGCGATAGTAATGTATAATGACGAGATTGAACAAGTTTTTTTTTAAATGCAGAGATGGTCTCTTTAATCCAAACAATGATACTCACTAGAAATCAGGTGTCCCCAATTCACGTTCCAGAAGCGACAGCAGCAAGGAACCAAAACCCCATCCTTGGGAGAATGGGGGAAAAAACCTTGGCAGAAACCCGGTTTAGTTGGGTCCAGTTCTCCTCTGGCTGGACGCCCAGCACCTAATTTCCAGTTCAATTTTAAGAGCATGTCAGATTGTGTAAAGGACTTATAGTATGTGTGTGTGTTTATGTGCACCTGGTTCCGGTGGTCTGTCCATGGAGCTCATCTCGGTGTTCTGGTCTCCGATGAAGATCATCTCTTTGTGCGGATACACCATCTGTTCTGGATACAGACTGAGGAACAGAATAAGTGAGAGACAGACAAATATTACCGTAGATGCTGTTCTTTTTACGATGTAACGAGTACATTGTGTGTTTAGGGGAGTGTCAAAACAATCCTTTGATGGATTTGATTAATAGGACGTGACATGTGGCCAGGTATGGTTTCCCATACTAGGAATTTGTGCTCTGCATTTAACCCATCCAAGTACACACACACACACAGCAGTGAGAAGTGAACACACACACACCGTGAACACACACCCGGAGCAGTGGGCAGCCAGTGGTCTCACCTCAGTCGTGGTATTGAAGGTGGAGAGAGCGCAGATTATTCACTAAGCCCACCCACAATCTCTGCCGGACATGGGACTCAAACCCACAACCTTTGGGTTACAAGTCCAACTCCATTAGGCCAGAGTAAAGAGATGTGTCTTTAATCTAGATTTAAACTGACAGAGTGTGCCTGCCTCCCAAACAGTATTAGGTAAATTGTTCCAGAGTTTTCGCTAAATAGGAAAAAGATGTACCACCCGCATTAGATTTTGATATTCTAGGTATTATCAAATGGCCCGTTTGAGCAGTTTGAGTTTGTTTTGTCATCTGACTTTCAATTTGCAGACTGAAATATCTCATTTGTGATTTTTTTCCCACCTTTTTGGTACCCAGAGTATCAGCCTCAGGAGACTGATTAATTAATTCATTTTTTTATGTATTTCTATAAATATTGTTTTGGAGAAATAAAATGCTTAAAGCATTTCTATTTTCCTTTTCTTAACCAGTACAGAAATACAAGCCTGTCCTCCAAGAAAAATGACTCTATATGTTGTTTGTGCAAGTACCTTATTACAACCTATATTTACGTTTTAAAGGTAAGTGCCCTCTAGTGGGCCTTAGAATAACGACAGTGTTGTATTACGGCTGTCGTCATGAAATGATGTATGCCTGTGATTACCAATCAAAATGTGTGTTTTGGTTAAATGCAGTGTGTAAAGTTTGTGATTAAAACACATTTTACTGGGTATGTTGTTTTACGAATGGCCACACTAACTCCTAAACCTACCCGTTACAAGAATTGTGCAAAATCATGATTTATAGGGTTGGTTGGAACCCATGATAACATGATCACATCTCATATTATTATGCATCTCTTTACAAACTGAGCTACACCAACCCTGAATCACATGGACAATCAAATAGTTCAAAACATTAATATGCAAATGTTCTGTTGCCGACAGGGGTGCAAATGCAGTATGCAGTCTGATGGGTCGTATTTCACCGCTATTGTAGAAATAATCTATACCGGCGTATTAGTTGGAGGACAGGTTGAGAAATGCACTTGATTAGTGATACACATTACAGACAGGTCTCTTACTACCTCTTGTTTCTGAAACAAATTGATCTTGTTTCAGAGAGTATAACTGGAAATAAGTAAAAAAAATACTCTTGATGTAGGATAAGTGTACTTCAGGTTCTCCATTTGTTCTCAGTATCTAATCTAATTTGTGATTTTACAAGTTGTTGAGTTGTTAGAACAAACTTGTTTTCCAGTAGAAATACCTTGACATGCTTAAACCAAAGCCAAACTGCGTGTGAAAATAGGTGTTTGTCAGTGCTTTAAGACAAAACACACCTGTGTATTGATGTTTAAAAAAAAAAAAAAACTGAAAAAAAAAAAATTTTGTTGCCAGCATTTTAAGATACTTTAACTGGAAATAAGATAAATACTCTTAAAGTACAGTAAGAAACGTGCAGTGGACTTCAGCTAATGTGTTCTCAGTTTAATCTTGCCGTGTTCTTGGTGAGCAGCTGGTTGTTGAAGAGATCTAATTTGTGATTTTACTTCTTTCAGGTCTGTATTGGAAAGTGTTTTAGTCACCTAAGCGTGCAAAACCGCCTAGTTTGTTTAGGCGTCAAGCGGTCTGTCAAAACAGATGCAATTCTCTGTTTGAGGAAGAGGACGTTAATTAAAAAATATGTCACTCCCAAGTAGCGTTTGTTCAGTACAAATGTCTTAACTGCTGATTATTTGCCCTGAAATCCAGTCAGCAAATGAGCAGTGAGCTTCGTAAGTCTTCTGAAAGTCTGGGAGTGCTGCCACGGATGTAAACTTGCTGCACATCCAGCGAGCCGTCCTCTTTTTCCCAGCGTTCCCTCGCTGCATCCGAAATGAATTGAGTGTCGGCGAGCGATAGCGTCTTCCTCTACGGCTCCTCTGAGAGCGAGGCATGGAGGAACTGCTAACAAGGACGGTCTGACCACACTCATCAGAGAGATCTCTGTGCGCTGGAGAAAGAGCAGCTTTGTTGTGCTTCTGTACACAGCTAGGCGGCCGCATTACAACTCCTCACGCGCTTTTCACTCACTTTCCTCTTGGTGTTGCATTTCACTCTTTATCCGCAGAGCAAAATAAATCAGTCCAGCTTCAAGAATATTTTTTCTTTGCTAGTTTACACCGTATTGTATCTATACACACACACACTGCCATTAAAAATTTGCTGTCTGTACCCTGTGATTGTCACAAATTATTCTTTGATGAACAGAAGTCAGCAGTCACTGATCCCAGCACAGCCTCGTTCACTCACTCTCAGTCTCCTGACCTTAACTGGAAGCACCTGAGACTAATCACCTGCACAGGTTAAAGGCCTCTCATGCCAGTGAGCTCAAGGTAACATCGCTACTTCAATGCCTTTGTCTACATGCTGTCTGTGCCTCACCAACGGATTGGAGTTTTGGATTCTCTGCTTGCCAGCATCTTTAAGCTTTTAACCCTCACTCACCAGCTCTGAGCTCTGAGGTACACCAACTCCGTAAGATACTTACCTTTATACTTACCTGTGTTACCTGGATGGGATGGATGATAGCGATCAGGAGGTCGCTTCAGACTGTTTAAGTTACTCAACGGAGTTGTCTGTTTACTTCATGCCTTCTTGCTTGGCATTATATGCTAAGTTCTGTTTAATTAATCCAGTGTTCTGATTACTTCCTATCTTCTCTGAGTCTCTGTCTGAGCGTTACAATAAGTGTGTAAGCAATGTCATCATTTCTCTCAAAACCAGCCCCAAACATTTGATACTGACCATATAAGACCAGCAACTTTAACTGATGTATATAGTAAAAAAAAAAAAACCTAGAAATGCTTAAAACAAAATACATCAGCATCTGTAAAAAAGAAAATAATTTTGATTCTCAAAGAATAATTTAAATGGATGAATAGAAAGTAAATAATTTTAAATATAAATCATTTGTAACATTGTGACTTGTAATTTTCTTTACTGTTACTTTTGATCAACTAAAAAACCCCAGCAAACATTAACATTGGTTAGTTTATAAACTTAGAAATAACAACTTTGTTTTTTTTGTTTTATAGATTTTTATTTTATTTTGTTACTTTTTGGACATGTTTTTTTAGTAAATATACACAGAAAATGCTAAAAAATACTTTAATGTGTCCTTGCTGAATAAAAGTAGTATTTTCTGCTATATTATACATGGAGAGAGTCGGTACACTACAGTTTTTAAACTTTACTTAGCACTTGTTTTCTAGCAAAAACACCTAGAAATGCTTAAAACGAGCTACATTAACTCGACTATCAAAACTGCATAACATCAACTGCACTCATTTTAAAGATATTTTCTCTGAAAAAAAGCATTTCAAGCAGTGTTGCTTCTTAAGTAATTTAATCTCAATCCTAGTATTTCTTTTTAGATGTTTTAACTGGCAACTAAGATGAAGATGCATTTTCTGAAGTGTATGAGCCGTAGACGATAACCGGTGTGTTTTGTCAGTGAGAAACCAACATGATACGCCATCCCGCTGCTGATCTGGGCATTTGTGTGCTTTTACTACTCTAAATAGCCTCGCCAGAATACAATCGGCATCAAAGTCTTCTTTCTGCGGTCTGGTGCAACCGCTGGCGCTTGAAGTGTTGATCAAAGACTTTCTAAGGAAAGAAGCACAGACACATTCGACTCCACCTGTTCTTCACCCAGTAGTCTATTTGAACCAATTACACTGAAAGTTTTTCATCCCCAACCTCCCGAAGAAACACAATAGACACTTTTGAAGGCGTCAGAAAGGCGTCTCCTCCGGTTTCTGTCTCTTCTCCGTCCACTCAAACCTTTGTCTCTGCCCAAAACAACCCCGATGCATGGGATGTTCTGTCTTAGTATGCAATTTCAGCCCAGTTAGCTAATGGCGTTTCCTGTGGAGTCGGCCAGCTCTATGAATCAGAGGCTGTTAATAGCCCATCGGTAATGCGGCTCACGCTGAGCTGGGCTGTGCTGGTCCCCGGGGGCTCCGGCTCTGTGGCAGATCCATTATTCATGGTTCAACCTGGGCTGCTGGGAGCCAGTGACACCTGAAGCAGCACAATCACTCAGGGCTTGGAGAGAGATGCCCCTGCGAGGGCTTGAGGGCTGGAGGTCAATCCACCCGAAGACCTGTAAAGCTCAGGTCGTGCCAAAGCCGTTCCCACGACTCTCTACGTACAGATAAGAGAACACCAAAGAGCACGACGTGTGTTTGTGTGCTCCTCAAATATTGACAATCCCTGTTTTACACTTACATTTATCAAATACTGTCTGCTGACATTATTTGATGCAGTAATGAGCATTTTAGAATTGTTAGGGGTGTCCATTAATCTACACACACACACACACACATATATATATAATGTATAACATATATAACATAAGACATCATGATGCTGAGCTGGCATCGCGATCCTCCGCTTCGCCGCAGCACCAAGCTCGCGAAAAATACACTTAATCTATGGCAGCAAATCTATGCCATTAATAAGCGAGCGCACCACTGATGCTGGCGAGCGCGGTAAATCATTTCCGCGAGAGGAAAACACGGGGTACATGGGAAGAGGTACATGGGAAGAAACGGGTCCGCGAGCTCATTTCAAACTCTCGCACGCGCTCGATGTGTCATCCGTGCGCAATTCAATTCGCGATCATTCCTGCGCTCGATCCTCTCTCACCTGCTCGCGCAAACACTGTTATTTTTGTCAGTCGTGGGGCGGGGCTTGGTGTTTTAATTGCAACTAAACACCCGTCCAACCGCCACCTACGATGACGATATCATCGTCCATCACGATGTTTCACATTAGACATCGTACGATGCCAAATTGGTCAACATCGCCCAACCCTAGTGCACATTCTCTGAATTGTGAAAAACAAGTGTTCATTCAGTTGAGCAATATTTATGCATTTTAGAACATGTTTAAATACTACGTATATGTGACCCTGGATCACAAAAGCAGTTTTTTAAGCTTAAAGCTGAAACGTTGCATTGATGTCTGGTTTGTTAGGATAGGACAATATTTGGCTAAACTATTATTACAACTATTTGAAAATCTGAAATCTGAGGGTGAAATAACCTTCAGAGTTGTCCAAATGAGGTTCTTGGCAGTGCATATTACTAATGGATTTTTTGTTACATATTTACGATATGAAATGTACAAATTCCTTGTTATGTCATAAAATAAAAATCTATAATTTTGACTCCTACTATATATTTTGGCTGTTTTCAAATGATATTGTGTTTAGGCACTTTGAGATTATTCTTTCTGATTATTATTCTTTTTCAACAGCCTGTACACACACATGCTCCTCCTCTGTATTTGTATTTTGTATAAGTTAAAATGATAAAAAAGAATTGATTTATAGGGATACATTTGTCAGGATATTTTGATAAATGTAACATTCAAAAAAATGTGATTTATTTTTTAAATGCAAATCTCATGTAATATAATGATAAATAATAAATGCCTTTGTCGTCACTTTGATCAATTGAATACATCCTAGCTGTTATGAATGCAGTGTATTAGCATTATTTTATTCCATGTGTATGTCACTTTATGTCATTTACAGGACTCCCAGTTTAACGTGAAGCTCTATTAAAGGTTGATTTGATCTGGTTTGTTTGGCTGCAGTTTTCTCGGCCCGCAGCGAGAGGTTATTACAGGACCCCACATTTGTCACCACGATGCTGGAATTTGGGGCCAAATTTAATTTCTTTTAAGAGCAACATTCGTCAGCGAGGATGTTGTTCATTAACAGCGCCTGCAAGTTTCAAATTTGAGTACAATTATGTTGAAAGCGAGCAAGACTCGTGTGTACGTTTTCCTTAAGGTATTTAATGAGTTTTGGCCAGCTCTTCACTCATGTAAATCTTAGTTTCACAGAGGAATGTTTTATTGCTCCGCGGCGGCTCTTTCATTGCTCAGAGACTTAATGGTGTTCTCAATTATATGCATTTAAAAGATCAACTTTGTTGTGTTTCGGCTAAAAATAGTCAATATTTGTCACAGAATAAGAGTATCATTAGTATAATTGAGTTTACTGTTGTAGTTGAATCAGTTATTATTTTTTTTTAACATCCATTTTCATCTTACATTTTAGTTTTAGTAATGCTTTTTTATTTTTTTTATAGATTTTGAAGACAAACAGCTTTTGTGCCGGCATGTTCAATATTAATGATAATAATAATATAATAAATATATTATATATATATATTATTTATCTGCATTATTTTTAGGATCATTGAGCTATGTTATTTTTTATTAGTATCATTGACGTTTTATTTTTTTAATATGGCTTATTTTATATAGAGATTATTTTATTTCAGTTAATGTTTATTTTTTGTAAATGGGTTAAGTTTTAATTAACTATACTAACCGTGGTAATACGCTCTGAAATAATCAGTGCAAATTATTTAGATTTAGAAGAATATGATGATAAATCAAAAAGTTGAGATGCTTGCAAACTTCAGACAACATGGCAAATCTGAGCACTGAGTGAGGCTTTTTAATTTTTTCTTCTGAAACTGTAGTGATAAAAATGTACATCTACTCCATTTAATCTCAGTGCTATCGTGTAGGAATAATTCAGATATTAATTAGTTTTATTTTTTGTATGAGATGTGTTGTACTGGGATTTGAAAACATTTAGCATCATCTAAACCTGCATTAAGAATCAAAATCATAATTTATTCTTGAATTTCAGCTAACTTAACTATAAAACACATGACACAAGATCAGCATGCAAAATTAGCACAATCGTTGCATATTTATCTGTGAGTAATCAAAGCAATGTTTGTGTAATGAATTTGTTCTTTCCTGTCGCCACATCTACAGTATGACGTCAGTCACAGGTTTATTATAGCAGTGAGCCTGGCCTCTAGATGTACTTGCTTCTAAATGAATGCAACAGGTTTCTGGGTTTTTCCATATATATATATATATATATATATCAGTGCATATTTCCCAGCTCCCACGTTATTAATGCATTTCAGCAGTGAAGTCATAACAAATAATAAATCACACCAGGAACCAGAACCTTTCACATTAAGTTCAGGTTCCGTTTCACTGGGCTGGAGAAAACACACGAACAAACGCTCTGGGGTGTGTTTCCCGAACGACGATGTAACTCGCTGATTAACCACCATAGTACGATGCATTGTTTTGGAGAAAAACTAGCTACACGAGACACGGTCGTATCTCTGTCATTGTTAATGATGTCACACACATGTGGTGGAGGAATAACTTCTGCTATTTAAATGATTAGAGATCTCCACATGACACATACTGACTAATTCACTGTTTTTGTTCACTGCCATTATGCTTTATTTGATCTTTGAATCATTGCAGGTTCCCTCATACATCATTCTCCGAGGTTCCCTTAGCCTTTTTTGCGCATGCATGGTATTTTCAAAAACAGCGTTTAGAATGGACGTGCAAAAAAACCCCATAATTGAAACACATTTTATATTTGTATATAGTAACTTCTAACCACGTACTGTACGTTTGTGATGCTGACTGTGAACGTTCATTTAAACTATGCTTTCGCGAAACACCGAATCGTTGAACGACGGAACTTTTGGGAAATGCACCCCTGGTATCTCAGAGATCAATCCTCTTCTGTGACTGTCACCCATCCTAGTCATTATCCTATTGATTGATATAATGGGCTGATTATATCCATATAGTGTGTTATATAGTGTGATTATTTTGTGTGTGTCCAGTCTTCCTCAACAAGCTTTTTTACACTCATTGTATTCAAATGGGAGTCTGCAAGTAAATTCTAGCGTTGCGAATGTAAATCTTTCCTCATCTCCTGCTATTTTTTCCCCGTTATTGTTTTCAGTTTTTAATTCATGAGAATGAGAGATATATGTGTGTTTGACAGTGTATTTAGGAACACCTTGGGGTTTGATTTAATGGCTGCAATGGCAACTTGTTTGTAACCAGGAAATATTTTCTTGGAATAAACAAACGTTTGGAGTTGGTACAATGTTTTTTTTAAAGTATAAAGTATATTTAAGGCTTCAAAAAGCACTGTGTTTTATATTTATTAAATACTAACAGTTGTGCTGCTTTTTTCTTTTTCAGGAAACTCAATTTCCCAGGGTTCTTTGAATAGAAAGTAAAAAAATATATAACTCTTTTGTGACATTATAAATATATTTTCTGTAACTTTAGATGAATTTATGCATATTCAGTTTTTCACAGGCGAGCATCACCCACATTTTCAGACTCACTATAAATATACTATATTATTTTTACTGGGATGTAGTTTGCAAAGCGCATACTCCATCAATAGATATATTTTTCTCAATGACCATACGTACCTACAGTATATTTCATTTGACCAAAATCCTCGTAAACAAAGCCAACAATCTAGTTGTGTGAGATGGTCAAAAGCTTAGCAAAAGTGCATTGTACAAGATCAGAGTTCATAGCCTACAGAAGACAAGAGAGAAATGCTAATCTAACACACCTGATCTCCTCATCGCAGCATCTTCAGCTCAACCCTCGGCATTCTCAGCGTCTTTGTCAGACTGCCAGCAAATTGCTCTGAGACTATTTGAGGGACTTTTTGCTTGATGCTGTAAATTGCTTTAATAGCAGAAGCTGACATGCATAATTTGTTATTTTCCTCCCTTAATTCTTGACAAAATGGAGTCTATCAGCATTAGACCCCAGAGACGCTGGCTTCCTCGCCCCTTTTTAGGTGAAATTAAGCTGAGAAGATATTGCTGTATTTCTGCATACATTGCGATTAAGTTGCAGCTCTGTGTGCTCATTGAGAGCGGCTCTATGTCTGTAGCTATAATCGTATAGCTCACATTTTATGCAATGCTTGTTCTTTTTTTTATTATTCTCACTTTATTTGAGCTTAATATATTGCTTTTTCTCAGAGATTCCCAATGCATTACTCTGCCTGATGCCCTTGTTATGCAATGCTTGATTGCATGCATTTATGTTAAATGCTTAAAAACACAAACCATATTAAAATACATCAACATATTATGTTTTGCTTGAAATTCCCAATGCATTACTCCGATTAGCCAAATGCATCATTTTCAATTTTAAGCATTTACTTTAAATGAATATATGATAAATTCATAAAATATGTTAGTGTAAAGTGTATTAAAATATCACACAAAATTCCCAGTGCATTACTCTGTCTGATGCCCTCAGTGCATAATTTTTGTCGAATGCGTAAACATGCCTCTTTGTTAAATGAACCTGTTAAACACATGAAATGCATTGAAATATTTTTTTCTTACAGATTCGCAGTGCATTACCCTGACCAATGAACTAAGTGCATAATAATTGATTTTGTGCATTTGTTAAATTCATAAAAATGCATTAAAATACAGCTTTTCTCCCAATGCATAATGTTTGATTTCATGCATTTATGTTAAATGCTCAAAAATGCATTTCTTTTAAATGAATCAAGGCTTAATTCATAAAATAAGTCAAATGTGTTGTCTTTTGAAACGTAATTTTTCTCAGATATTCCCAATCCATCACTCTGTCCCATGATCATGATAATGTTTGATTTCATGCAGTTCTGTTAAATCCACACGCGTTTAAGTGTGTTAAAATATTGCTTGTTCTCAGATTCCCAATGCATTACTCTGCTCGATGAACTCATCAAATAATTTTCAAATAAAGAAGCATTTGTGAAATGCATATTATGCATGATTTGAGGGGGTAAGTTCAGGCGAATCCAGAACTGGCAGCTGTGATGGCGTTAGTGGGACATAAAATACCTAATGTTAGTTAAGGACTAGTCTTGTGTGCATTCAATGGTTGGATGCAGTTGAATAAATGCTACTATTAGCTTTGCATTTGTTTGCGTATGTAATGCTAGCATTTGTTCTGCAGGTGCGTGAACATTTACACACCTGTCTCTGCAAAGATAAGCACACTTGTTTTTCAAGCAATGTAGGAACGTTGACTTATTGGTGCATTGCATGTGCTTTAAAGTGTATGTTTGTCCTTTCCCCTCATTATTTTCATAAAGCACTACCATGTTTCTATGCCATTCCCTGTAAATCCCAGCTGGAAAAAAAAAGATAACTGTGACTGGAACATGATAACTAGTTTCTTGCTGGTCTAAGCTAGTCATTAGCTGGTCGACCAGCCGTCATGCTCCAAAAACCAGCATGACAACCTGAAGCTGTGCAGGGATTGCACTTCTTCCAGGATAGAAGAAAGTCTGAGATGAATATCCACGGTTGGCCGGACTGACCAGGGCTGCTGGAGCTGGTTAACCAAGGTAATCTTCCTGGTTAAGCTAATTAAACAGCCTGAAGGGGAAGCTGGTATCCCATTATGGTGCTCGGCTTTGCTGGTCTTTTTCTACAGAGACGAAAAAGAAGCTCAGTATAGTCCCAGGTTTATTTCTGCTTTAGTTCTCATTAATAATGCCTCATTACTGTGTTGCTATGCATTCCTTTAATTGCAGAGAGAAGTCTATAGTTCAGGAAAGTGGGATAATTTGTGTAAGAAGATGCTCACCGGTTAAACGGCTTGTCAGTCACGCGGTCCTGGTGCACATCAGTCAAGTTAAATGCTGCTTTGTTTGACAGACAAATAACGCCTTGGCTATATTGTGTTCCCGTATCACCTACCACTCCTCGTGCACTCTCTAGCTTCCATCTTTTCACCCTTTTGCCACAGATTAATGTGTTTGACAAGCCACTGAGCAAGAAAATGCATTAATTGCTACTCAAAGCAGAGAGCTATCTTGGGAGCTCTTGTTCAGAAAATGAAGTATTTTTCTTTTTCTTTTTTTCCTCTCCGAGACACCGTGTGCTCTGGATCAGAAAGCGCGGTTTTTGGGGGGACTTTGCGGATCGGCACACATGGCCTGTGCTCAGAAAAGCAACAGCGATTTGATGAAGGCCTAATCAGCGAAATGGCATGATGATTCAGCTTGCTGTGGCGGCCGTACAAAGCAGCTCTGCCTAAATCTGCCACACGACATCCAGTCTTGTTCCACACAATGAGCATTCGTGTTGAATTTTTTTCCCCGTCGCATTATGATTCTGGCAGCCTGGACTGGCGCTTGCCGCCTTTTTTTTTTTTTTCTCGAGTTAAACAGGGAATCCTGAGGTCTGCAAAGAACGAGGGATGTTTTTACAACTCATAAATGTTGCAGCTCTTGATCCTGCATTGATTTCAGACAGAACTGTTAAGAAAACTCAATGAACCTTTTGATCTGCACTGTACTTCTGAGTCAGGCGAGCGCTCTGGTGTAAACGCACACTGCGCACTCTCTGGGGAGGCCTGAAGTCTTACATTACATTAATTTCTTTTTCTTTTATTGTTATGCATCTGAATAAATGCGAGAGCTTGAAAGAAAGCCAGTTTGGGTCTGCTTAAACTACAGGAAACATACTGTTTGCAAGCACCTGAATGCACATGCACGCGGTTCACAGTGGCATTTTGAAATGTAATGCAGACAAAAACATTGTTTTCAGCATTGCCACAAGGGATGCTATAGAGGACAATATCATAAACCAGCTTCGTTTATGCCCGGTTTTCTCTTTTAGGTCAACTATTGTCATAATGCATCAACAATGTGAACAGAAAATGGATTCAAATTGGATTTTGTTTGTGCTGCAGAAAATCGCTTGATAATTTGGAAATTGTTTTCAATAAAAGCATCTGTTTTAATGAATTTACATTACTTTAAAAAAAAAAAAAAAGGGATTAATGTGTTCAGTTATGCATTAAATTAAACTAAATCAAAAGTTCTAATACATAAAAAAATAATAAAATAAGTAAAAATATTACAAGTATCTCAGATCTCTTTTATATGCTAATATGTTGGTTTTACTGTAACTGTTCATTTGCTATAAACTATCTAATACTGTTTGATGGTCCGTTAACCCATAAGCAGAAACAGGAATGACATTATTAAGTCATAAGCATTGATTATCAATACCCGATACCAGCCATAAACAACCAGGGGGTAATGATAAATAACGCTTCACACAAAAGTCTCCTGGACGGTTTATCGTCATTTCTGCCTTTCAAAGTCTCTCCGAAGATGCATATCCATTTGGCCGTGAGGGCAAATATCAATCTCAGAGTGTAATTACAGGGGGCAGAGCCAATAGAGAAGGGGATTATGGGAGATGAATAGAGGAAGTCTATGATATTAACTCTACTTTGCGTTTGCAGTGCCAGGCAGGGGATATGCAATTTCTGCTTTTCTGATTGTTAATTTAAAAAGCCAGCTCAGAGTAAACAGGCGCTGTGACGGCGTTGGTTGGTGTCCGGGGGGGCGGCGTGTTAATGAATGCATGCTCAGGTCTGGTTGTGTTAATTGCTGAGTGATGGGAAAGAGAGAGAGAGAGTCTATGGAGAGCGCGATCGATGCGAACAAGGCCTGTTGTTACTGGTCTGTCAAGAGTGGATAACTGGGCAATTTCTCCTGCGTGTTTAGGGAGTGTGTGTGTGTGCAGGTGGACACGTGCGCTGCATGGACATTGGCTTTGGTGGAAGTGGAATGTGAATACTGATCCGTGTGCGCGGGAGGAAACATAAGTGTGTAGAGTAAGATGTCTGAAGTGCTAGTACTTTGGGACCAAGCTAATGCTCTATTAATGCAAACAATGTAATGATGCAAATCTTTGTATAATTTGAGAGTAATGAGTACTTAAAGACCCACTTGACTGATCATCAGCAGCGCTGGGCCTCTACTGAATCAAATGTAGAGATTTTAAAAATAAATATTGTTAGGAAAAAATCCATTCAGTTTGACAGTAGTTTTATTAAATATATATTTTTTTATGCATCTCAATAACTGTTGTGAAACAAATTAACCTTTATCAATTAAATCACAACACTTATCTCTAGTTAATTATTTTCTTTTTATCTATTCTGAAGAGAATTTAAACAAACAAACAATATATATATATATATATATATATATATAGTTTGTCTAAATTCTCTTCAAAATAGATAAAAAGGAAAGATAATTTAATAATCCTTAAACAATGATTTTATTTAATATTTTATACTTGAATATTTGAAACTACTACTGAATATATTAAAAACTATTTATTATTTAATTCCTTTTTCTTTTCTTTTCTTGTTTAATTTGTATTTGAATATTATGATTATTAATTCATATTGATGTAGTTTATTTAATTATCTTTCCCTTTTCTTGAAGTTAATTTAAATAACAATATTGTGGAAAACATTAAAAAAAAAATAGTTTATGATTTATTTTGGAATATTTAATACCTCAGTTTCTTTTTTTAATACTAAATATTCCTTTTCCAAACGTTTTTGCCTTTTTATTTTATTTTTATTTTTAAATTCTATTTCTAATAAGCACTTAGTTCTTTATTTCTTAAACCTGTGTTTATTTAATTGATATTTCAGTGCCTTATGAATATTAACCAATATTTTGACTGTAATAATGTCTAAATGTAAATCTAATGTTATAACACAAATTAATAGTAATGAATGAATAAATATTGCTGTATGTGTATGGAGTAATTGCCTAAAAAGCTCAAACAGAATGCCTTTTTTTTGCTTATTTATACTGTTATTAACTGCCTCTTCTTAATTGATAATTGAATATTATGCATAGTAATGAATTAATATGCATACACATTTGTAACTCTTTAAGTAGTTTTTGAGTAGGTCGTTCTTTGATATTATAATTGGAGAGCTTTGATCAGTTTCGTATCGACAGTCTCCGTCTCGCGGTGAGCATCTGTTGTCTCGGAGCTCATGACAGGAGAGTTCAGGTTGGAGGCAAACAGAGCAGATGACAGTACTTGAAAGGTGATTGCGTGTTGCGGTTTAAAGTGTGTATGTGATATGACGAGTGTGTGTTTGTGCGTATGAACCCAAGACAGGTTGCAGCTGACAGCTAAAAACAAAACGGGTCACCTCTCACGGGGAAACGAATCCTCCGTGGAGACACTTCAGCCTTGCAGTGCGAAAAGCCTTGTAATGAATTCATTCAGAATGTTTATAGCCAAACATCTGAAGCTGTAAACTAGATCTCCGTTCAGCCCACGACAAACCGGATTTTGACGGGGCTAACTTTCTTATGCGCTGCAATGAAAGTACATCACAGAGATCTAATTACTTTAAGAAATAACCTTTATTAATTCATCTCTAGTGCATTGGCCACCTTTCTCTTATAGTGTACCATTTTAAAGTGGCAATAGGCCACACGAATAAGCAGCTGTAAATGTCATAGTGTCCTTGTAGATTTTCTTTATGATCGCAGCCGAGTCGCCATCTAACGCTGATGAATTGCTTTAGTAAATGCTAAAACCTGTGTGTTTTCACCATATGTCTCCAAAAGTATGATGTTATCATATATGTGCAGCAGATGCATTGATAGAATGCTACATTCATCATGATTACATCTTGTGTGGTCTGTCGAAAGTTAGTCTGTTTGTCAAGAAGCGCTGCAGAAAAGCTGTTTCTTAGTGACTAGCTATTCGTCAAAAGTACTTATCTTTTTAGAGTTTTAACCAATTTGTTTCCAGCTGTACTTGTGCACAGTCTCAACCTGGTAACCTTATAAATAAAAATATGTACCTCTGTGCACATTTTGTGCAACACTCTTTATATGCCTTACTGCACATTTCGCCTAAGCTTTAAAGAGACATTTCCATTGAGTGGCGCTAAAACACGGGTTCAATACCTGGGACATTTAATTACACTGATTAAAGGTTTGTATCGCAGGGGTTCAGAATTGAAATATCTGGACTGTCGCTAAAAGTTTATGCTCTGTCATGTTGGAAATATGCCATACCAGCCCTAAGCCTAACCGATAGGGTTAACAAAAGCAAAACTGATATAAAAGCAACCATGCCATTTCAACTTCCTTTTACACAGATCTGAACTGTTTTGTTGAAGCGTAGTTCCACAGGATTGAACTGGAGCTCGTTGTCTCTCAAGTACATCTCTGTAAAAAACCTACCGTCTATGACGACACAGATATGAAGCTGAGTATGTGTGATGATAGCTTTTCAAAGCTTCCAGCATAAACTTGAGTTTGTGTAAATTTGTGTGAAGATCTTTTTTGGAAACTGCAGTAATACGTACTTGTTGGTACATATTTTGTGTCTCACTAAAAAGTGCATCCAGGTACATTTATGCCATGAGACCAGGTGGGAATATTCAGCGTAAAAACCAAAAAGTCTCAGTTGAAAAATCAACCAAGCCTTAAGATTGCTTAAATAAATGCTAAATCCTGTGTGTTTTTATGACATGATTCCAAAAAAGTGTCCAAAATTATAATTCTATCATACCTTTGCAGCAAATGCATTGATGAAATATGATGTCTTCAATGATTCCATCTTGTTTTAGTCTGTCTAAACCTGGTCTGTTTGCACTTTTCCATGCATTCTGGTCAAGAAGCACCACATAGGGTTTTTTGCAAAGATTTGATGATACTGTGGATAACTGTTTCACAGACAGTATGATAACTTGTGCACAGACTCAATATTTACAGTAAAAGCCAAGATGTCTTATTCTAGAAATCAACACAGCTCCAACATTGTGCCTTAACATCCAGAATGGATTGCTTTAGTAAATGGTTAATCCATTTAATCTTTCTAAAGTTGGTACTGTATATGTTTGTCCAAATTAAGCAACATTTAAGCAGTTTTTCTTCACATGATACAGAAACATTTGTTTGAATAACTAGTTATTCCTCGGAAGTTTTCATTGTTTCACTCCTGTGTGCTCAGACTTGATATGTCTCAGTCCTTTTGAGTTTTAGCTCTTCATGCTTTAGAAACTAATTCGAGATATGCCACAACAACATTGGTCTAGATTTTTGTGGAGCACATACGTAAATGAAACCTTCATTTTTCATGATTGCATTTAGTTTAGTCTATTTATATACAAGCAGGTCCATTTGCAGGGTATTTTAGCTACAGAGTACCACGTAAAGCAACCTTTACAATTTGTTTCCTGCCGCCCAGACTCAGTATTTGCTATAAAAACCAATATGTCTCATTCCTGTTGAGTTTTAGCTCATCACACTTCAGTCTAGAAACTAAATCAGTCTGGAATCCAAAAAAGGACCTACGTTTTTTCCTGAAAAGCGGTCATCTAAATGGACAAAACCCCATCAAACATATCCATGCATTCTTGTTTTTATAGATCCCGGGGTCTCGTCTCGGCTAATGGCTGCGCTCGTGAAGTCTGTGGCATCCTTGTATGTACGATCGAACAGCTCTAAAAGGCTAAATATATGTCCTGTTGCTTCACTGAAAGCCAAGAGACCCCCTTGATCTGGTGCTGTTTGTCTGTCAGGGCATGCTGAAGCACAGAATTATGTCCTTGGATTGATTTGAGAGATGGAGTCAAAATATGTACGAATTGATCTTTATAACAGGGTTTCAGAAAGTGGTGACTGCTGTCATTAGCTGAAAATGGATCCTGTGGCGTGCGGAGGTTTGCGACTTTGGCAGGTTGTCATTTGTGCGCATTTTGCAGGGCTTATTTTCATATTCGTTTCATTTTACTGTCATTTCCCGTTAAGATGCAGAAGTAAATAGAAAGCTCTTGCGGTTGCACGAAGCATTGCATTAAAAGAAAAAGCAAACAAACCCCCAAATTTTAGGGAATGGAATAAAAATGTCACTTTCAAAACGGCAAAATGAATCAAATGATCTCACCGACTGTCATACGTAGCTTTTATTGGCTGCCGTCTCTGAAAAAGCAAGTGGTAAACACTCCATCAGAGGAAGTGCACAATGAGAGGAGAGAAACGTGATTAACAAATATCTCTCTCAACGCTCGCTGCTGCAAAGAGAGATTTTGTCTCGTAAGCCCTTCAATCATTCCCTAGAAAAACAGAATAATATTTGTTTCTCTCGTCGGCTGATTTTACCACTGTGTGTAAGACGGAAAGATCTAAAATGCTTGTAATATTAGTGGCAGCAAGCTCTCAGAGGAAACATTTCATCGCTCAGAGGTTGTGCTTTCATAACTTGATAGATGTAATGTTGTTCTCGGCTGCGTTTCGTTTTAATATCAACTTTGTTGGTTGTTTTTTTTTTTTTTGTTCTCTTAAAATATCTTAGGAAGCAATAATGAGCTTTGACATGTTAATAAGGGTTTTTGTCGTAACTAGCTACAAGCAACAAACATCAGGGCGTTTGGTTAGTCACTTCATTTCTAATTTTGATCCATTTTACCCCATTACTGCTGAATTTATTAACATCCTAAAACAAAACAAATTCTAAAGCTTCTAGAACATGCATTTGATGGTGTTTTCTCATATTTTGTGTAGTTTTGCTAATTTTTTGAGGATGTAAGCACTCACACAACTCTAATTGGGCTATCCATGTAAAATGTAGTTGTCTGTTGAATAACAACACAGCTTAAACCAGCAGAAGATTTGCTGGTTTTAGTTGATTTATGATGTTCTCCTTCCAAAACTTCTCCAAAAAACCCACCAGCTAAAAAAACGTTTGTCTTTTACTTAAAAGGGGCATATGGTGTTGCTAAAAAAGGACGTTTCCTCTATGTATTTGGTGCAATGCTATGTGTTTATGCGGTTTAAGTTTAAAAACACATTATTTTCCACATAATGTAGAGTAGTGTTTATTCTCTAAGCCCATATGGGTCGATTTGTACAAAGCTCATAATTTTAAAAAAGCAAGGTGTGCTCTGATTGGCCAGCTATCCAGTGTGTTGTGATTGGCTGAATATCTTGAACGTTTGGCAGAAAATGTTCTAACATGATTCCAGGCAGAACACACTCTAATATTTGTGTTCGACTGTTCTGGAACAGTGTTGGACACACAACTTTCACAATGACACACAGTGTCTCCAGAACATGGCGCCTGCAGCAACACTCTAGCCAGAATAATAGCTCCGCCTTCTAACATTTGGGCGATGTTAAGAAAACAGAACAAACCGTTTTAGGTCATAACTTTTATAAAGAGTATCTTTGATTTTGAGACTTTAGTTTTTGAAACGTTAAAGATTTTCTTTTGTAACACTCTAAAGAGAAAGGAACATTTGAAATCCTATCCTTTAACCTGTAGTAAAAGTACATAAACGCATACTGTCACAAATGGCAAAGGACCACAGAACAACGAGGTAAGGAAGAACTAAATTCCCCGGAGGGTGGATTTATTGACAAAGAAAAGGTCAAAAAAAAAAAAGTCACTGTCGGGGCACTGAATGGCCGTTTTAAGGCTCTCTCTCCCGAAGCCTCAGAGTCCTGGGCTCTGTCTCCGTGGAGAGGCAGGGTAAGGCAGGTTTATAGGCGGATCTGTCTCTAAGAGATGCAGGGTAAAGCAGGCTCAGTAGCTGGCTTCTGGGGAAAAAGAGAGACACGTTAGTTCAGCGTGTTGGAGTCAAATGAAGCTCTGTGTGTTGGGTGCCTCACACGGCTTATCTGGTCGCGGGCAAACGAGCCTCAGCTGGGCCGGATAAGCTGCCGATGAGCTCACTGGGTGCTCCCTCGTTGGTAACCAGGGCAACTCTGATCTGAACTCGGGACGCTTGTCACAATACATATGTACATACATACATACATAAATACCTTGAAAAAGTAAACATTTAATAAAAATAAGCAAACAAACCTAATTAAAAATACAACTTTAATAGCATCACAGCGACACTAAAATAACACTTGTTTTGCTCTTACTCCTCTGCTGTAGCTATGCAAGATGATTATGGTTGTTTTGTTAGTTCCCCCCCCTTAGATCAATGTAAAAAGGTGTATTTTAAGAAATGTCTGCGACGTTTTAAGAGAGACTACATGTGTGTGTCTCATCGTACTCTTTCAATATTTTGAACCTCTCAAATAAGAGTGAAGAAAACTGCCCTCAAAGCCTGGCTGATCAGGTCAGAGAGACCTCGTGGTGTAATGGAGAGAGCAGCTCTCTAAAACACACAGTCATTCTCTGTGAAAACTTCAGATACGGATGCAATGCAACTCTGTGCTTGAGACAACCAGGATAGGTTGCTTTTAAACTGAGACTGACATTTAATGCATTCATTAATTGTGAAATAAACACAGTGAAAACATGCAATTAATAATGCTCACGCACTGGCGACTATGCAAATAAGGATTTTTTCAAGAATGCAAATGCATTTTTACAAAGTTGACTTATTTTTAACCTGACAGAGCATCTTAAGTGACACGAGACTCATTGTGAGGTTAAGCCATTATTTATTCAAGTTCAGTTTGCTGATACTGATGCAGAAATGACACACTTCACTTTTAAAAGTATTTAATTAAACACAGTTACATTTTCTTTATTTGCTGACTGTCCTTTTCTTTTTAGGGTTTATTCTTTTGCAAAGCACAAATAAATAAGGAAGGAAACTAACATTTGGGCCCACTGAAATTAATCCGTGTATCATTCGTCCTTTGCATTTTCAATTGATAAATGAAAATCAAAAAATGAAAATCTGATTGTTTTTTTTGCTATTTGATTTTAAATCAGAAACGAAAAATGAAAATGGTCTTGTATTTCATATTGTAAAATTTTGTTTTGGATCAAAAATACAAAATTGAAAAGGGTCCACACAACAGAATCTGTTTTTAATATTTAATTGCTGGG
>JAUYWG010000039.1:20694233-20704388 GCA_034779775.1 Enteromius afrohamiltoni | reverse complement strand
AAAAAAAACAATCAGATTTTCATTTTTTGATTTTCATTTATCAATTGAAAATGCAAAGGACGAATGATACACGGATTCTTGGGTACTTTTAATTGGTTTCAATTTGGAATTGGAATTTCAATATTCATTTTAGTAGTTTGGATTTGATTTTAGTTGTTTTAGCTATCTTTATCACACACACACACACACACACACAGTACAACTAAATTAAAAATGTGATTCTTTTTCCTCCTTGGCAACTCAAATAAAAGCTATTTTGTTACTTTACTGTATAAATATATTTATTTATTTATTTTTTTACATTCCAGTTAATGTTTATTTCACTTCAAGTATATTTTTTGTATTTTTGTTTTAGTTTATATTGAACTATAATTGCTCTGCTTCAAACCAGCGTGTTTATCATTATGAAAATGAATCAAAATAGCATGATAACAAACACCATTTTGCAACATCAAGCAGCCTAAAATAATTAGTAGCGAGTGACACCGGGCACCTCCCGCATTCAAGTTACAAATGCCTGCACCTGCTGGATAAAGCAGTATAATTTCATTAAATAAGCAGCGGAAAACAGAAGGCACGCAAACACAGACGTCTCCGTTCTTCGCTGAGAATTTGTGCACCGGCCTTCATGCGTCATTGCTTTCTTTCCATAATGTCCAAATAGTCCACAAAGCACAGAAGAGCCTCACCAAATGAGAAATCAATAATGTCAATAGGAACACATTAAGATGGGCAGCCACGCTTGAGTGTCCAACTCCAACCGTGCTTGTTCTTCCATTTCTTCTCCCAAAATGTTTTTTTAAAAATATGTCTTCACCATTAGTGTTATTTTTAGGGAGTGACTCCTGATGATTGTGTGTCAGGATCTCATCAAACATCTTGGCGTCTCTCAACAGCTGTTTGTGCTGCAGACGTGGACGTTGAGTCTTTGTTGTGTTCTGCCTCATTTATTCCAGACCAACGACAAAGATTCCCCATATCTGTGATCCACTCCAGCACAACAAACACAAACACACTGTTGTTTTTGCTGCAGGAAAGATCAATAAGGCAGTTTTTTAGATGCTAGTGCGCTAAAAATGTAGGTTTTGTCATCATTTACTCAACATTTAAGGTCAAAATGGAGAAAGGTTTGCATTTTTGAGCTCTGCAAAACTAGTCTTTGTGATTTTGTGTGCAATAGTCTTCTTTTTCTGAGGGACGAGGCCCAAAATGAAGTTGTTTTCTGCTGAAAAGTCTCCTGCAGCTCTTAAATGTCATTCATGCCTCATATCCCCCTACAGTGTAACTTCAGAAGACTCTGAATATAACACGGGTCGACTACTGTTATGATGCTTTTATAGTGCTATTTTGTTATTTTTGGAGCTCGACACCATCTGGATGAATAACGTCCATAAAACAGGAATATGGATCATTATGGTCCGCTAGTCATTCTGTAGCAGAGTCATCTACTGGTAAGTGAACTTGTTTGTGTACTGTGATATACACCCAATGTTGCTTTTGGAAAAAAAAAAAAAAAAAAAAAAGAAACGAAAAAACGTTTATATTTTTCTATTTGAATGTGTCATAAAATATATTTTATTTTTGTGATCAAATCTGAATTTCAAGCATTATTATTTCAGTTTTCAGTGTCAAAACAAGTAATTAGTTTCTTTGCTCACCAAGGCTGCATTTATTTGATCAAAAGTACAATATAAAATCATTTAATTTTATTCAAATTTAAAATAACTGTTTGCTATGTGATTATATTTTAAAATGTATTTTCATTTTTCTGAACAAATCAGATTTTTTTTTTTTTTTTTTTGCATTATTCCGGTCTTCAGTTTCACATGATCCTTCTGAAATCATTTGTGAAATTAGTTTCTCTGCTCACCAAGGCTGCATTTATTTGATGCAAAGTACATAGAAAAAAATGATGAAATATTATTACAATTCAAAATAGCAGTTTACTATGTGAAATATTTTACAATTTAATGAATTCTTTTGATTTTCAGCATTATTACTCCAGTCTTCTGTGTCTCGTGATCCTTCAGAAATCATTCTGATTTGCTGATGGAGTTGCAATGCTTTATTTTGTGAAAACCATGCTACATTTTATTAATCTGGATTCTTTGATGAATTGAAAGTTCAATGGAAAAGCATTTATTTGAAACGGAAATCCCCCCCCTTACATTACAAACGTCTTCACTTTTGGTCAATTTAATGAATCTGTGCCGATTAAACGATCAGTTTCTTTCCATAAAACACAGTTTTGTGTATTTTAGTGTTGTAATAATCACGCAGCACCATAAAGTCCTTTAAATGAACCCGTGCAGTTTAAAGCACAGTGGCATGGTTTTTGAGCGTTCTTCCACAGAAACACTGTTATCTGTTCTTCTCAGTCTTTAATACTAGCACACAATGGTAGTTTTGCAGCATATGAAGATTAGCGGACGCTGTGATACAGTCTTCGCCTCCACTCTCTGAGGATCTCTCTCCGAGGAGCACTTTTCAAAGCATTTGTTCATTAAATCTAATTTGTTAGGCAAGCGGTTGAGGTAGAATTCCATACTGTTACCTCCCAAACTAATGAAATGATTCAATACTGCAGCGTAAAGGCGCATGCAGCAGAGCACGGGGGTGCACTTACTATTCTGAGAACGTTAGATATAATGAGCCAAAGCGATCAATGGCCCTAAGGTTATGTACTGAGCAATTATCATTTGCCAAGCTAAACTGCATTCGTGTCAAAAACGTTTTTGGTCTGCAGAAAAGCCTGTTGTATTTCCACACGTGACTAGAGTCACAAGAGATATCGCCCGGCGTTACTGCGAAAACATGAAAGGTGTTCTCTGAGGGTTTGATTTAAGTTCTATTTCACCAGCATGACAATAGCACCGGGTTGGTTGCTTGCGAAGAAAGGCTATTGCTGGATGAGCCACTTTTGCGTTGGAGAGCTGACACAGTTTCCCGGTCCTCAGATGCCTCGTTCCAACTAGACTTCGAGAAAGCTTTGAAATGTTTTACGTGTTATTTGCGAGATGAGGCCTGATAGCACTGGTCGAATGCACAGATGTGTTTACTGCACGTGTGAAAACCTTCTGGCCTGCGGATCTCAGCTCTAAGGTATATAACTACGGAAATATGTCCTGAGGTAAAAAATAAAAAAAGTCAGTGTCTTGTAGTTAGCATCTCTGGTAGGGTTTGCAGTTTCTGTGCTATTAAAAGATTTGCCCATACTTTTTAGTCACAATGTTTCTGGTTGCCATGACAAACTTCACATGCTTGCTGCTCCCATAGAGAATTTAGAAATTCCCAAAAAATAATGAGCTGAAAAGAAGCCAGTCCATTTATTTATGCAATGCATTAAACATGAGTAAACACAATATAAAAGTAATGATAATATAAAGCAATTCATGTTTTTTTTGGAATGTTAAAGGTATAATTATTTTAAGACATAAAATAAAAGACGTCTTTAAACAAATATAAAACATATGGTCTTTATGTTGTTTTCTACATTAATTTGAAACTTTAGTATATTTAAAAACCTGATTTATCGTAATTAATATTTTTATTGATTGATAGCTTTTATATATATATATATATATATATATATATATATATATAATTATAATATATATATAAATTAAAATAAAATAAATGTAGATAAATTATGTAATTATATACATTTTTTTTATTTTGTACATTATTTTATAAAATATTATAAAATATACAATTATACCAAAGTTACAAAATATGACAAAAATGTCATTCATTTCTGTGATCAAAGCTGAATTTTCAGCATCATTACTCCAGTCTTCACTGTCACACAGTCCTTCAGAAATCATTCTGATACTGTATATTAATTTGCTGCTCAAAAAAACGTCTCTAAATATTACCAAACAGTTGCAACGCTTCAGATCTTTGGGGTAAATTTTAATGCATTTTATTTCCCAGGACTCTTTGATGAATAGAAAGTTCAAAAGGACAGCATCTGTTTGAAAAGAAACGTCTAAAACCTCATTTCCATCGTTTGCAGCTGCAGATGCTGGTGCTTTTTCGATGGGAAAGAGAATAAAACCTGAAAAGTTGGAGCTGCATTAAGCGTTTTAGCTAATTGAACGCTGTCTGTGCGCACTCGCTAATGCCCTTGTCTTGGGTAATTCACTCCAACTCTGTTTAAATGCATGAAACCATAAGTCAGAAATGTTGAAGCCCAGGCAGAATAAATGATGCAATTATGCAGATGTGATTATGGATATGTGGTTTTTACGCCTCTATCCCAGAAGGCAAGCCATGCACGCTGATGCTAATAGCGCTAGAACAGCAGCCAGCTTTTGCTCCGATAGGCTGACTTTCTTCTGGTGACACCCTACGAGTGGTGCAAACCAAAAGGACTCATTCTGGATCACATCTGTTCGACTTCAGCGACTTAATTCGTCAATCTCACTTTGTCGGCGGGACAGATATCAGTTCTTGCCTCCGAGTCTGTCAGTGCAATTGTTAAAATCTATATCAGACTGTCCGGTTTGTCTATAAACGTTGTGTTTGCACGGCACTAAACGCACGATGCGCTGCTTTCCATGAAAATACAAGCGTTTTTCTGCTCTGTGTCAGACTGAATAGACTCGGCCTTTCATATTGTCAGAGAGATTTGCTAATGAATTTGTGAGCCGGGCTGGCAGAGTTAGCTTTTACAGCTCAAGGTCTTATGCATCACACAGCTGTTATAGTGGCTACAGGAGTGTGTGGAATATTGTGTTACACAGAAAACATCAGTAAGCCCACAATTTGGCACATATTGACAGTGAATCGCGTTTTCAACATCCCGTCTCCAGGCAATTTATATCTGCTCCGAGCTTCACTTAGACTTGTTTAAGTTGATCAGATGCTGCTCGGCTGGCAATATTTAACACAGACTCCTCAAAGTAGTGCAAAGTTTTGGTTTCCCATGTACAGATTTAAAGAAATATACTTCCGTCTCTGACTGAACTATGTCTTCGTATACTTTATTATTATTTTTTTCTTCCTTCAGTGTTCCCACAGATCAACCGAGCGAGTACTGATGTGAATTAAACATGTAGGTTTTTTAAAATTCAGCCTGTTTATGATGTTTATCAGAACGTCAACAGTTCTGTGTTTTGTGCAGTTCATGCAATGATTGATCCTGTCAACCTCAAAAAAAAAAAAGACGAAACAAAGGATGCTACAAATACAGGTTCTCTATAATTTCCATATGAAAGCTTTGTGACCAAAATACTATAAAACGGCATTTAAAGGCGTCAAATCTTTTGTACATTTATACATGGCACATCACTATGCATGCTCTTCCCACCCTTTTTTCACTTAGTGAACAATATTTATAGTATGAAATAAATCCGTAAACTTATTTGACATTTTTAGGTTATGTGTTTATTAAATTTAGTTTAATCAATGCAATTAATCAACAATTCGTGTATTTATTTTAAATATATACTGTAGGTGCCTCACAATGCATGCATATTGTCATTTCGTAGATGATTTACAAATGAAGAATGTCAGAAACAAATAATATGTGTATTTACAGAATTAACTTATTTGGTGCTTCTAGAGTTTTATTTATAAAAAAACGACTGTGATTTTAACGGTAAAAACCTGTTTAATGGTTAATGTAAAATTTACAGGGAAAAAACATAAACATACACTCCCAGAATTCCCTGCATTGCATTAAAAGTTTTGTTTGATGTTTTTTCTTTGAAATAAATCTGTTTGTTCTTAGATTTTTCTTATCTGTTATGTTTATAAGGGTTTACGGTAAGAGGAAATTGCGGTATATTAACTGTAAATGTAAATTAAAACCTAAAATGCTGTTAGCATATTTTTTTTTACGGTTGATTTCCAGCAACCACAGCTGCCGTTTTTTTTTTTAACGTAAATTTTATTGATTTTTTTTTTTTTTTTTTTTTTAACGATGTTGTTCAATCATGTGAATTAAAGTACATTGCAAAGTATGCATTTCTTCTTGTTGTCAATGTGGCGCTGATAAGGCTTGTTATGATTCCTGCATTTTTATCCAAAGAACAATATACACATTTAATGAAACTTGTTCAGTCTACTTTTTGTCTTTAAGAGTATTTTGCAGCAAAGATGAATATATTTAGGTCGCGGTACGTTTTAAAAAGACTCGTGCATCATATGCACTGCTGATGAGTAAATCAGCTATTTCTGAATGAACTATTCTCCTTTAATATGCAAAGATAAAAAGATATAAAATATTACTTTTTGCACACGAGCTGAAGCATCTTTATTGCGTGTGTTTTTAAGCAGCACATCTGCATTCTCGCTCCGGCTAGTGTTTTAGGAAAGATCTTCAAATCAGGCTCCCTCATTTAAATTTCCCTTCTTCCCCTTATTCCGTGAGCTTCAATCTTCAAACCAATCTCCTTATGTAAATTGGATCTGATCTAATATATATATATATATATATATACAAATAGAGCAGGAGAGTACAGTACCCTCATTTGCCATTATTCTCTGGAATATTCTCCCTCGCATTCATCGACGTCTTCTGAAAGGTATTCAGGGAATTTGTTTTCTTTTTTCACCATCGCGTTTCTTTCTTTTGGTAAATAATGCTATTTCATCCCGCCGACCGAAAGAAGGCGTTTCATGATAATCACGCCACGTTTGAAGTCGGAAAGTTTGAGTTCTCTTGGTCTTTGGTATTCTGTGTTAATAAAGCACACATGAAATCTGCGAACGATGTGTTTTCTCTTTTTGGGTTTTCCGCTACGGCTCTTCTGTGTGTTTTTTGCCGTGTTTTTCTGTTGCTTTCGCCTGAAGTGACATTGTGAAAGGACAAGTATTGCTAAGTAAGAGCGCTGAATAAAAGCTGATTGATAGGCTTTAGTTTTCAAAGCTGACTTTTGAAGTGCCGTACACTGGAGAATGAGTTTCTGGGGGTTTGAAATAAAAGTGTAGAGGTCTTTGTTGAAGGACTTCTGTGGAAGTCTCAGAAACACATCTATTTTTTTATTTTAATATATTTTCTATTAAAGCTCTCAGAGTCAGTGGAGCCTACAGTAAAGTGCATTAAAAAAGTCTTCATCTAACCAGCCTGTGTTCAGTTAAATGACCATATAATACTGTCTTTTGTATCCGTTTTTGCAACTGTTAAGGGAAAGGGTTCTTGAAATATAACATTTATCAATTAACTTTAAAGAGCCTGAAGAAGAAACTCTCTTCTTGATTACCAAACCATTAGAAGCCAGAGTTCAATTGCCTGTGTAAATAGGTTGTTTTAGAGGCTCTCGCTGAACACTTTAGCCTGTAATCTGAAACTAAATCGTTTTATTAGTAGCTTTTCATCAGAGGGTTGTTTAAATATTGTCCAGATATTTTTAAAATAAATGTTATTTTTATTTATTTTTATTAAAAAATGTTCTATTATTATTGTAAATATTTTTTTTTAACAGTGGTGTCTTCACTGATTTAATTACAATGTAAACTAATGTGTTTATTTTATTTTATTTTGATACTTGGCAATGTTATATATTATATTATATTATATATTAATTATACAAATTATATTACATATTACATACAAATTATATTATTTGTGTATTTTTTATTTTAATTATATTTTGCATAATTTAATGATTCATAATCAACAACAACAATATTAATAATAATATTCTTTTTAGTAAAGGGAAAACAAATAAATATATACCGTATATAGTCTATCATTCTGTCTGTCTGTAAAATCGCTTTGAATGTTGAAGTCAAAGACAATTTGAGCTGAATCTGCAAAGCTGTTACACACAGGTGATTTCTTACGAGCAGGAAAAGAAAAAAGAGTGTTCAGGAGGCAGTTGCCATGAGCGACCCTCGGCCAGCATTCAGAGGATAGATTCACTGAATGTGAAACACAGGGAGATGTACGGCTGAAAGAAGAGGCTTTGAGACGTACAGGAGGGCAGTGTGTGTGTGTGTGTGTGTGTGTGGATGAGTAAAGCTGAGGAAGACCTCGGCCGGAGGGCTGGATGGTGAGAGTGTTTATCCCTCACTACAGCTGCTTTCTGAAGCAGCACCTCAGGAAGAGACATTAAAGCGCCCAACTCCACGCACATCTCCAAATACACACACACACACACACACACACACACACACACACGCACTCTGCACGGATGCTATCGTCTAGCAGCAGACAATCCTGCCCTCTGGTTCTTCAGTTACAGCTCTGATTAAGAGATTAAATCACTTCTAAATCTGTGCTTTATTGTGCCAGAGCACATCTTTCTCAACCTCTCAACGCTGGCCAGGAGTTTGCCCTCTTTTCCTGAGCCGCCCTGATTTCTGCAGCTTTGCATAGAAAATCTGTTTACATGCCGCCGCTGCACCACTTTTCTTTAATTTTGTCTGTGAATCAAGAAAGTTTAGACTAAAAATTCTGCTGTTCTAATCCAGATGCTGTCAGTGTGCTCTTCTTTAATGAATAGGCATATGAACCATCTTTCACATACAATGGAGCTCCAAAAAACAATACAACATCGGAAGCCAGATAGTACTGAACATCACAGCTCTCGTTCCCAATCCTCGTGCGACTCATCTAAAGAGAACTGTTAGTAACTTACTTTTTTCTCTTTCAGAGCGTCGTTATATAAATTAATGTTTAATATTAGTTAAATGTATTAAAACCGTTGAAATAAGGCTAATGTGAAATATACTAGTAAAATAACGAAAATTATTTAAATGAACTAAAATGAAATTGGTAAAGGCTTCAAATGTATATATGTTATAAAAATAAAACTGAAATTATAAAAATAAAAATGAAAGTTATAAATGTTGTTATATAACTGAAAAGGAGTAAGTTTAATTAGTATTAAAGCAGAGAACTAAAATGACTATCACTGGAGAAAAAACAAACCAATAAATAAATAAATAAATGTGCTTGACAGCTTGTACATGATCTATATGAACTGTAGTCGCAAGATCTTGTGAAGATTCAGAAGAAATGACAGCTGGGTTTAAAACAACACGAAAGCGAGTCATGTTTGTATAAATATTATTGCATATTTTTAAATGTAAGTGTAAGAAGCATCTGTTAAGCAGAAAGAGTCAGGTGCTTTTATCTGAAGAAACTCAGGGCTGCCTGCGAGCACACAAATCACTTTCTTCTAACTTTCCAACGCACAGGGTTTCTATCTCCTCGTTAAATGCAACGTATAAAGTTGTTTGCTGATCACAACTCCATGTAAAAATACATTAAATGTGTTTCAAGGCCAGCGCTTTCATGTGTTTGCAGCGGAAAATTGTATAAACCCACTCAGATTTTCTTCTTTATGTGGTGTTTATGTGAGTAGGCTCTCCGGCGCTGTGTGTGTCTGTGGTCTGTTACTGATGTCTCTGAAATGAAGCGGGACGCTGAGTCAGCGGAAAACACAACACCTGGAGTAAAGCACATCACTTTCACAGCACACACACCTTTCGCGCATGTCAGTGTGTGTGTGTGATCTGAATGCATTGCGGGTTTTGAATAATACCCCGCACACTCATTTGGCTCATGTAAATGTGATACATTTTAGAGTCACATGAGAAAAACTTTTACTATTACTAATGAAATAGCTCTTATTGTTTTATGGGATGATTTCTACATTACAGTAACTTTAAATGATTATTATTAGCTGTAGTAGAAGTAATATTATTGATATATGTAACGGACAGGACAGGGAGATGCGGATCCATATGCAAGCTTTTATTAAAGAACGTGCTACAACAGGCAGGGTCAGAAAACAGCAGACAGGAGTGGTGAAGGCAAAACACAAGAATAATCCCGATGGTCAGGTGTTCAGCAAACCACAAAATCCAAAGGGCAGAGGCAAAGAGAGATATCCAGATTCAGGAAGAGATCAGTATACGGGAGAAATACACTGAAAACGCGACTACAGCAACAAACGCTGGGAACTAGAACTTAAACGGGACTGTAAGTACACGAGGTAATGACGTTTAACTAGGGGGAGGAGCTAATGACTTGTCATAGGAACCAACAAGTGAGTAATGGAGAACAGACACAGAGAGAAACACTTCATAATAAAAGTTCACAAAACACTAGACGGGAACACTGACAGAAATCATTATTTTTATATTTTATATATATATATATATATATATATATATATATATATATATACTGTTTTTTTT
>JAUYWG010000039.1:20672994-20692994 GCA_034779775.1 Enteromius afrohamiltoni | reverse complement strand
TAGTCTACATAACTGATAAAGAAAAAGTTACACAAACATGTCAAATATACTATATATTTATTTTACTTGTTATGTTGTTTCTTTGTTACTTTTTGGTCTTGTTTTATTGCGCAGCAGGAAATGCTTCACTGTGGAGTACCCGTCTTTGGCACTGTAAATAAACTTCAGGTGAGCCATCATTTATTTGTTTATTTTTTTTTTACACCTTACGGACACCTGCTATGTCCCAAAGCGAGCATGATCACAGTTGATGGCAGCGGTGGGATTCGACTCACGCCCCCTGAGAGACTGGAGCCTAAATCCACTGTGTATATTTATTATGTATATGTAAATACACATACACACGCATACACTATACATTTTGAAAATATTTGCATGTATTTACATCTATATGTTTTTTATATAATTTCTTAATTACACACATATTTAATACGTTCTTAATATATGCATTCACGTGTGTGTATTTGTACAGTGTTATATAAACACATTTATTTTGCAATTAATCATTAATGCACAACTTTATGTGCAATCTGTTTTTAAAGAATAATTTAAAGAATATTCCTATAAACGCTACCCATATGATGTGTGTGTGTGTGTGTGTGTGTGTGTATATATATATATATATATATATATATATATACACACAGTGGGTATGGAAAGTATTCAGACACCCTTAAATCTTTCACTCATTGTTATTTTGCAGCCATTTGCTAAAACCATTTCATTATTTATTTCCTCATTAATGTACACACAGCACCCCATATTGACAGAAAAACACAGAATCGTTGACATTTTTGCATATTTATTAAAGAAAAAGTGAAATATCTCATGGTCATAAGTATTCAGACCCTTTGCTCAGTATTTAGTAGAAGCACTCTTTTGATGGAATACAGCCATGAGTCTTTTTGGGAAAGATGCAACAAGTTTTCAAGTCACACCTGGATTTGGGGATCCTCTGCCATTCCTCCTTGCAGATCACCTTCAGTTCTGTCAGGTTGGAGGGTAAACGTTCGGAGACAGCCATTTTTAGGTCTCTCCAGAGATGCTTGATTGGGTTTAAGTCAGGGCTCTGTCTGGGCCGTTCAAGAACAGTCACGGAGTTGTTGTGAAGGCTGTGGTAGTATAATTTCTTGGAATTGCAGAACAGGCTTCAGATTTCTTTAAGGCTTGTGTGCTCCTGTTTGCAACTGGCTGAAAATGAAAAAATATATATATAATCAGTCCAGAGTTTTATGATAAGCTATCAAATCCTTATATTCTAGTGATCTTTGTAAACGAGTAGTGAAATTAAAGAGAGATTCTTTAGCTCCCTATTCCTGACAGTCTGACATTCTTGTCAAACTGACCACTGTACATATTTTGCTCAATTTACTTATAACTTACTTACTTATTTACTTATATTTAGTTTATAAACTACAATACAAGTTAAAGTTTAGTAAGAATCCATTTAAAAGTTCAGCTTTCACAGCTAACTAGTAATATCGCTATAGTTATTACCCTTAAACACTGGTGGCTAGTTAGGCTGGCAATAAAATGACCAAAAACTCCATAAACAACTGTCCAGTCCTACCCGTGAAAGGTAATACCTCGAGATCTGATTTTATTAATGTGCAACAGTCTATAGATCCTCAAACTGCAGACGAGTTCGGTACATTTTCTTCTGTCCCGATTATAAGAGTTAAGCAGTGTTGCCTGGACCAACATGGCGGCGACATTGACATGCATCTAGGTTTTATATAACCATCTCAAGGATGATCAAAAGAAATGGACCGCACCTGAGTTAAATATATGAGTGTCACAGCAAAGGGCAATATAAAAAAGAGTGAAACATTTAAGGGGGTCTGAATACTTTCCGTACCCACTGTATATATATATATTACAGTCAGTTTTTGTAGAAGTGTATGATTGATTTCACATAGCTTTAAATCACATCTGACATTTAAACTTGCACCGTATGACTGGGTTTAAAGGGAAAACACAACTGCACGAAAACGTTGTTCGTTCCTACACAACATTACAGTGACAGTAGTTCACACAAAGTTTGAAATAATGGGAGAAATGTGTGGGAGAGGCCATATCTCTGGGCTTTTTCTCAGACTCAGCGCTGGCACCTCTGTCTCCATGACGACTTTGAGGAAGGCACTTCTCCACTCGTTGGATCTGGCCTTGCTATTACAGCTAACACAATAGACCATTAGAGCTCGCAGAGCAGCACGTGTGTGTGCCGTATCTGTTCCAGCAGCTGATATACATTCAGGATGGTTAGCAGGTTGGGCGTGGCGGTTTTCAGAAGTGCTTTGTTAGTTAAATACCAGCTGGAACTAGATTTGCATTTCTTGTATGAAGCAGCAGCGATAACAAAGCAGCAAAAGAAAAGTTGAAGGTAAGTTGAGGCTTTCAGCTTTGAAATGTCACTGCAGACTCTTGACACATGCAACTTGTGTGCAATATTCTTTTTAGGATAATTACTACAATTTTCTAGGAAAATCGATTTGACTTTATGTAACGGACCATTTGGGGTCGGTGTGAATTTTTTTTTGTAATGTTTTTGAAAAGCATCTCTTATGCTCGCCAGGATTGCGTTTATTTTATAAAAAAAATACAGTAAAACCGTAAAAATATTTGTACAATTTCAAATTGTACTGTTTTCTATTTGGATACATTGTAACATATGATTTATTTCTTTATGTTCCAGTCTTCAGTGTCACATGATCCTTCGGAAAGCATTTTTATAAAAAGAAGGCCTTTCCGCTCAGAAAGGCATTTATTTGATCAAAAATACAATAAAAACTGTAAAATATATTATTTTTGATTTTCATTTTGTGATCATATTAGAATTTTTCCGAAATCTTTCTAATGTTGATTTACTGTCCAAGAAACATTTCTGATATTTATTAATGTAGAAAACCGTTGTGCTGCTTTATATTTTTGTGGAAACTGTGATGCATTTATTTTTTTAGGCTTCTTAGATGAATAGAAAGTTCAAAATGACAGCATTTATTTTAAAAATGATAATCTTTTGTAGCATGTTTTTACTGTCCCTTTTGAAAACTTAGATACGTTCTGACTGAATAAATAAAATAATAAAGCAAATAAAAAAAGTTAAATTCAACTATATGAAATCAATCAATCACTTTTATTTACTGTATATAACGCTTTTAACAATACAGATTGTAGCAAAGCACTGAACATTATCAAGTAGAAGAACAGAGTGATGGTAATGTATAATGACCAGATTAAACTATTTATTTATCAAATGCAGAGACGGTCTCTGTAGTCAAGACGACGATAATCACTAGAAAAGAAACATGATTTACAACGAGCACACACTTAACAATTTTTCATAAAGAACACTGAAATGCATAAAAAGAAGGAAGATATTGTGTATATATCCTGTCAGTGTTTTTGTTTCCATTAATATTATTTGCATTAAAGATGAAGAATAAGCAGATTAGTCTGTTTGGTGTGTTCTTGTAATCCTGCATGTAAATGAAAGCTCTGAATATATTCGGGGCCGGTTGAGAGCGGCAGGGCCGGGAGATTTTTGTAAGTGCTTCGTCAGGACAAAGTTAGCATGATTAGGCCGTAGTTAAAGTGTAATTAAAAGCGCTTAAACAGAAGCAGAACGGTCCCGGAGGAGGCGGAGAGGACCTCAGGGGGAACAGCCAGATAGTGATTAAATGAAGTCTGTGGGTTATCGAATCCGCCGGGTGAACAAAGCGATGCAGCTTCCCTCCTCTCTCTCTCTTTCTCGGCTCTGACAGCAAAATATATGTAATGACTGTGTTTTTTTTAACCCACTTTAGTTCTCCCCGACTCTCTTCAAAAGACTGACATGGGTGCGCGAGGAGGTTTCTGTCATTTATCAGCGTGAGGGAGCGAGCGCAACATAGGGAGAGAGCCCGGCCTGCCATTTTCTCTCTGTTCCATTAACAAATTACCTCCCCTCCCTATGCTGCGATTAGATGTACATCCCGAAAATTAATTTGCCTCTTAGTAAGAAAACAATTAAGTAGACTCTATTGTGAGACCCTGAATGTGCGTGCGTGCGTGTGTGTGTGTGTGTGTGTGTGTGTGTGTGTGTGAGCGTGAGTGTGTTTTCAGAGCCTAAGAGGATGAGGAATAGAAGTGAGTCACTCTGGAGTCTGATGAATGTAGGATGTGTTCGCTTGTGAAGGAAGTAAGAAGAATAGCCTTCCTCGCAGATAACGCTCGTAGTGCATGTGAATGATCTCATATAACAGAGCCACGGTCATTTCACAGCTAGTTAGAGCCGTTTTGTTACATATGTATGGAACTGTAAACGCATTGTTCTTGTGTCGCGTTAACAAAGTAATAACCAGGTTTCTCTTGATTTTTGGCTTTAAACATACTGCACGGCTGCTTGAAACCTCCATTTTGGTTCATGCTTTTCGTATTTTAAATAAACACGTGATTGAATCTGTGAATCAGATTACTGTATCTGTGAATTCATTGATTGAATTGATTACTGAAATGAGAATGAATCAAATGATGGCATCTGTAAATCAGACTCATTCAAATGAGTCAAGTGAATCAAATGATGGAATCTGTGATTACTGAGTCATGTAAATCAGCGAATCACTGATTGATAAACTGAATCAAAAGGTTGAATGGATGATACAATAAATAGAATTAGTGAGTGAGTCAAAGAAAAGCTTAAATGGTTTGTGTCAAATGATTTGGTTAAATTAATTAAATGAGGTAAGAATTTGTATTTGACAGTATGCTATAATTAACTTAAACGAACAAACAAATAAATAAATGAACTCTATTTTTATTGATTGAAATGAAGTGTTAAATATGTAAAAAAAAAAAAAAATACTGTATATGTGTTTATTTAGATATTTTTCAATTTAATGTCAGCTAGATAAGAGGTAACAGGTAGTACTGGTGTATGTGAGTTTGTTTTGTGTCAATTTGCATGCGTTGCTACTTTGATTGAGTGTCTCCCTCATTAGTAAAACAGCTGATTCACCCCCTGATAATCAAATAATGTACAAGAGATGCGTGCTATACTTTTAGTATTTCACACAGCTGGTTTCTTCAGATGGTGGTTGTTAAGCGACGGGCAGGGTTATGCTGGGGAATTGCGCTGTGTGAATTACACGAAGGACAGATTTTGTGAGTGAATTTGTGCCATCCCTTTGTTTGCATAATTCCTTTAGTGAAAAAAACACGTGCAAATAACCGGCGGGCTGAATTTCCCTCAAGTGGGCAGCTGCTATTCAGAGGTGCATCGTGGGGGAAGGAGAAGATTACGCTCAGAAATCCCATCGCTGGTGCCAAATGAAGTCAAGGGTTTGCCACGCAGCAAGTTTCGCTGACTCTTCTGGATTAGAGACTGTAGCGTGTAGCCATCCAGCGCTCGCAGGCGACGTGTGTGTGTGTGTGTTCTTTTACTTTCACCATCTGTCAGTTTGTTGTAATTGATGGTGCATCGTAATCAGATGCACAGAAACGCTGAGGTATTTATCTAATGTTTATTAATTTGCACTCAGCTAATGTAACCTACTCAGGTGGTTTAGGACGCCTCATACATGACAAGGAAAATATGTTAATGTGCCGCTGATTCATAAATGGATGTGTGATGGTGTTATAATACATGCTACTTACAGTGGTTTCTCAGAGAAGACGTCCTGGATCAGCCTGATATTAGGGTTAAGCTTCTGGCTGGGTTTAGAGGCTTAAGCAATGTATTTATCATTAATCTTTCATTTTAATAGTAGTCATCGGTTAGGGAATGCTTTGCAGGGGTTTCTTTGCTTGACAAAGTTGCTCCATACCACCAAAAGACATTAAACCGCTTGAGATTTTAGTAAACAGTCTGTGGTCATGCGATTGATCTGATCTGTGCGTGATCCTTGATCTGATTCATAGGACAGTTTTCAGTCAGATTTGAACCTTTTTATGCATGCATGCAAATAAATCTATGCATGTAAACCGCTAGATATGGAATTCATTCATGTAAATGAAATAAGCTGGAATTTGCCTTTAAAACAGTTTGTCTGAATGCAATCCAAAAAAGTATTTTACTACAGTACATAGGTAATAATTCACTATTACTTAACAGCATTCCGATTTTAAGTAGAAATGACAGTCATCTCTCAATCATCATAGTACATTGCATTCGTTACAAAGCGTTTCAATATGTTAAGACATAGTATTGTCAGATAAAGAGTGACGGCTGATATATCATCGCATGTAAGAATCTGCTATCTACACCCAATTGCTGTATTAGCTTGATAGAGCATGTTTTAGTCTCGGCAGAAACTGCATGTGAGTTTTTGTTGGTCATTGTGCAGTGGACTTGAAAAACGTGCATTCCCCGTTTCTATATTCTGCTCATGTACGTCTATGCTCTATAGAATTAGAATGCTGTCAAAGTCTATTAACTCACATGTAATTGTACCTTTAGGCCTCACAGAAATACCTTTTTACATTAATGGGAGCTTTCGTCCACACAGCAATCTCTTTCTTGTACTCTAGAGCCCACAGGCGCCGCTATTTTTTACCAAAGTTTCAGCAGCGTGTGTTATTGTTTGCATAAGTTTAATTACATAACGATTTCCTCATATTGACTTATCACTAATTCAGTTATTCAAATGTAGCACAAGAGTAAATTAAAGGGTACAAGATTTGTTGCCGTGCAGCGTCTGAGAGAGTCTATGAAAACTCATTTACTGCGATGTCAAAAGTACTGTAGTTAAACGCTTAAATCACACTTCAAATGCCTGCATGTCATCGCATTAGATGATTGAATATCATATCAAGTGTCATTTCCGGTAAAGAAGACGCTTTTCAACCCCCCTCCCTCAAAATAAATTGATTAAGCAAAAACGATGAAGAAAAGCCAAGTTAGTGTATCTAAAAGTTCCTGCAGCTTTTGTTAGATATATTATCATCTACTTCAATGACATTCAGATTTTTTTTTAAATCGTGTCTCAAGTGTCCAAATGCATTTAGGGCTGCTGCGCTTCATATGATGAACATTTGTAAGCAGGGGCTATGTTGGTAAACTCAAGTTCATCACGAAGGCTAAGTGGCTTTTAGTTTGATGCTCAAAGAGAGTCTTTAGTGTCTTACGTGTTGTGGTTGCTGATTTAAGTCTTTTAACATCAGCAATGGAATTTAGCAGTATAATTACACCATCTGAAGCCTTTTGACAAGATGCCCAGAAATAAAAATAAAACGAGAGCTGCACGGTAGTTTCCCGTTCCAGCGTGATTTTAAAGGAGGAGTCCTGACAGCTGAAGGACCTGTACGCTGCGCTCGGGAATCCAGTCGCGGGACTAACTGGAGCAGAATGCTGCTAAAGTGGTTTTGAAAAACCGCCGCCGAGTGCCTGACGCACTTAAAAACAAGAGCTGAGGTTTTGGATTAGATCTTAGATGTATAACTCAGTGGCTTGTAGTATTCAGCATCAAATACGTTTAATGAATAACAGATGCCATGCATGGTGAGAAATGCAATATTGTTTCTCCATATTTATTTTAATAGCCCCCTTAATAGATGTTCTACTAACTTTACAACATGTCAACTAGCAGTCAAGAGTATTAGTAGACTGTCTGCTTAATAGTCCACAGCATGCTACATACTGACCATCGGAAACTTATAGTATATGGCCACCTAAAAAGGAACATTTGCAGAGAATATCCTCACCCTCAGGCCGTCAAGGATGAAGATGAGTTTGTTTCTTCATCCAGTTCTGAGGAATGTAGCATTCCATCAACGTGAGTGAATGGGTGCCGTTAAAATGTGTTGGTTTTGGATATGTTGCTTACAAACACGCAGCTTTTAGCTTCTCAAGACATTCAACTGAAAGACTGGACTGATGTGGATTATTGTGATGTTTTCATCAGCTGTATGGACGCTCATTCTGACGGCACCCATTCAGAGCATCCATTGGCAATGCTACATTTCTTAAATCTGATGAAGAAACACTCATTTACATCTTGGATAGCCTTAGGGTGAAGACATTATCAGAAATGTTACATTTGACGGCACCCATTCACTCCACTCATTACTACACTGAAAATGCTATTACATTATCCATATTATGGTGAAAATGGCATATAAAACTCAAGCTAATTTCGGTTAGAAATGACAGGAAATGTTGAATGATCATCAGACTTCTCTCATTCATTATTATATTGCATTGCATACATTTAGCTCATAATAAAAAAAATAAATAAATATCATCTTAAGACATAGTATTGGGAGATATTGAGTGACAACGGATATATCGTTGCATGTAATGGGCGAGTTCAGACTGCACGATGTTCAAACACAGATCTTTTCACACTGCATGACTACCTGGGGTAACATTCAGTCACTGCTGTGTTCACACTGCACGATAGATCAGTGACGCTGCATGACTTTACTATAGGAAGAATCGCCGCCAACTTTGTCTCACTGCCAAACCCACGCGAGAAGTGACATGGAAACAACGCGAGGTCACGTGTGCAAGACCAGAGTTCTCGCATGAGACTGGGATTATTATTAAAAATGATAGCAAGCAAAAGAAGCTTGCCATACAAATTGCATGTGCGCTCATTTGCAATGAAAAGAAGATTATGGAGGAGGATATTTACCTTCTATACCTTTGTAACTCCTCCCCCAACATTCTGCTGCACTGTATGTGGCTCTCTCATTGGCTGTAGCTAATCGCTGATGTTTTTCAGTCAGAACACATTCACACGGCATGATTTTGAATCACCAACAGGTCCAGATATTTAGCATGCCAATCATCTCACGGGTGTCGCGACTCGTCGGTGATTCTCTCAGGTTTGTCTGCAATTTCTCAAAACCTGTCGGCGAGTCAAAATCGGGGCTAAAATCGTGCAGTCTGACCTCAACATCAGTGTCTGCTCTACTTTTATAAAGACCGAATTTCTCAATTGCAAATTGCATGTATTTGCTGTATTAGCTTCATACGCATGTTTTGTTCTTGATGTGCAAATTGTTTTAGGTTGTTTTTTTAGTCTTGGAAAACGAAATCCATAAACTGACGACCTTACATACAGTGACAAACTTTCGAAGAATAAGAATGCGAAGGTGAATGTATGGTACATTAGAATCTGCGGTGGCGCTCAGAGCGTATGAGAGTCACGCAGTGCCGATGCGCTCAAGTTAGAGGGCGTGCAAAACAAAGTGTTTAGGTGAGGGAAAGTAAGTGACAAGGCCTGCACACTCAAATGACATCTTTAAAACATCAAGGCGATCTATAGAGGTTTTCACCTTGCGATGTCTTTTTACTGAGACAGACGAGTGAATGCAGTCATGAACACAAGCAAACACCTACAAACGCAAACTCAGTCTGCCGCTTCCGCTGCCCCCTTTATGAGTCTGTCAATGCAGAACTCTTTCATTGTACTCTTCCTCATGGTGGCCCAAACCTGTAAGCTCTCTTTCACAACAGAACAAAAAAGAAAATACATTTCTGAAAACATTTATGCATAATAAAAGTAACATGACTTGTTGACTATATAAGTGATATGATAATATACATTTATAGCATAGCATTAATGAGGACTACTGTTAAGGGATTTTCTTGATTTCCTTGATAAGTTTAAAATATTTAAATACTTTAAAATTCCTTGTTTCTGGTAAAAAATAAATATAAAAATAATAATTCTGAATGTCGATAAACAAACAAACAAAATTGAGGAGTAGTACATACATTTTTTTTATATTTTAATTAAATATAAATGCTATTTATCTGTTTCTGCAAACATTAATTTATGCATGCATACATTTATTGATTTGCAGCATTTACTCAACAATTTGCCCAAAACTCTCACTGTTGTGTGGTTAGGTTTTGGATCATTCGTGGGGATGTTTGGACTGAATCTCCGATGGCATGAACCGCGTGACTCAGTTATCTGTTCTTACAGTATGTGCGATTAGGATTAGTCTGTCCTAAATCTCAGGATGCCGAAGGTGTCTGGAGCACAAATCCATGCTTTTTGCTTTATTTTGAGCAATTCCCCCAAACCCTTTGCACCACAGCAGAGGAATAGTTTGCCGTGGTCATAATAAAAGCAAACGCATAACGTGACACTATTTCCCGAAACTGATGTACTTGTATTTTCCCATCAGAGTGAAGTATGTATTTTTAAGGCATAGCAAAAATGCATGATTTCAGGTGGATGTGGATCACATTCATATGCATCATATTTTCCATCGAATCTGTCCTGATGTAATATCTGGCTCTAGTTGAAGCCGCTCTGCTTCAGAGTATTGATTTTCTAACACATTCGCAGCCTTTTGTTTTCTCTAGCTTTTTTTTTATATTGATGGTCAGCAGGCTGTGTCTATATTTCAAGAGGTTTGAAAGGGCCATGCGAGACGCTGCAGAGTAAACCAAACATTTTTGCAGGGCTTTTATTTAGCGGGGTTTTGGAGAGAAATACGGCCGTCCGGTTTGGGAAAACCTCAAGTTAGTCTTCATGATTACCTGCACACTTACAAAGTTTTTCCCAGCCGGTTTCCTTTCAAGCCAGTTTGTCTTGGCCAGCTTTGGCTGAGAATTGCATTTCAGGCGCTGGTGATTCTTTGGGGCTCCCTTTCAGAGCCTTGAAATTTGCCAGGGACCTGGAGACAGCAAAGGGACTTTTAATGAACAGCCTTTATTGATCAGCAGACAAAACAGCTGTTAATTACAGGAGAGCAGGCATTTAATTGGTGCTATGAAATAGGGCCGTCATGTGCCAGCCTAAAAGCTGATGACAAATGCAGAGGTCTGTGTTGATGGAGGCCGAGGCGGTTTAAGAACCAGATTGCTAGAAATTGGTTTATTTTGTAATGCTAAATTTACATGATTACATGGCTAGCATTTTATTAGATTTTGTTCTGATGTCCATCACAATCCGTGACCCATTTTTCATTTGAGAAGCACTGAATTAGAGCCTTCTCGGAAATGGCAATTCATGTTAATTTACTGAATGTTAGAATACAAATTTCAGTTTACACATTTCAGTGCGCACACATTCGCATCCGAGACTGTATTTGTAATTGTGTAAAATGTATTATAAAAATTCGTAAACAAGATAAATATACTACATTTGAGGAGTAATAATTGTAGCCAATATATCTTTTTTACATTTACATATCATGCATACGTAAAATGCATTTTTATCATGAACTTTATTTTTCTAGTTCACATGTACATGAATAAGTTTAAAATTGGGAAGTACAAAGATAGTTTAAATATTTTACTGGAAAACAAGACAAAATGCAGCTTTTTTAAAATTATTGAATTTCACATGTAATTTACATAATATTTAACAATTAATAATAATATCATGCAGAATTTGTTTATGGCAATGCCTGCAGTAAGATTTAATCTTACAAACATGTAAGTAAATATGTGTTGTTTCAAATATTTTATATTTTATTGGAAAACAAGACAAAAACTGCTATTTTTATTTTACATTTATTAATAATAATATAATTTATTTTTATTCATATGCTTACATTTATTAAAAAAATATTTTATTAATATATTTTAACATTTTATTTATTTTTTTATATTTAAAAATACATATTATTATCATTATTATAATTTATTTTTGTTCTTACATGCAAACGTTTAAATACCCACTCTAACTTATGAATTGTGTTTTAAAGATATATAACTATTTCACAACATTGTAAAATTTATAAATTGTATTTATTTATGTCTAATTTATTTAATATTAAAGACTAAATAATAGTATTATTTTGTTTTATTTTAATATAATATACTTTGTGTATGAAAGAAGTTTTGGATAACTCTAGTGCTATTTAATTTAATACCATTTCTTTATGTTTTAATCAGTTCTGCATCCAGTTTTCTGCTTTAAATTCAGTTCACACGACCTGAGAGGAGCTCATCTCTCCGCGTTGAGCTTTATCGCGTGTCTTTTACGACGCGTCTAAACGAAGGCGCTGGACAGACCTGGCAGACCATCCCGAGCCCAGCAGGGCTTCCTTGCCCACAACTGGAGCGGCGCTGCTGTGATCTACGCCAAACCCTGTTTGCCTTTAATTTGTGATTGTCATTCATCTGTCCGTCCGCGGAGCTGACTCAGTCTCTGTACTTACTCTGGACGCCTCACACTTGCAGGCCGCAGCTGAGAGGCCGATAACAGTGATTAAATGTAATCACAATGGCACTCCAGCGCTGCTCTCGGACATCTGTAAACTCCCAGGGATCTGCAAAGATCTTATTCATCTCACATGAGATTGATGAGAACAGCCAAATTCATATTCATCCCAAACGCGCCTGGTTTGTTGCAATCCCTACTGAGCGTTAATGGCCCGGAAGAATATTGTTTTTTGCGCGATGCGTCAAGCGTATCGTACATCACTGCGCTGAAATTTATGTCAACAATAAAGAGGAGATGTGTGTCTAACAAATGATAGAAGTCAGTCTTGAGGAGTTTTGTGCGGAGAGAGCCTCGGGGTCGAGCCAACTTCTTTAGACTCGAGTCGTTTTATTGATTTATGTGCAGCGTAATCGTCTGTTGTGTGTGATTTTGTGGATGTATTTATTTAGTGTGATTTGATCTCATTACTGTTAGGGCAGAAGCGTGAATCCATCACAACTGATGCAGACGTGATTCCAGCGTAATCTGATTGGTGGGTTTTGTCATGTTTGTGCACATGTCATGTTGGTTTTCCACATTATGCGGTTTAGACCAGCATTCAAGGGGCATTCAGCCCAAGGGTTGGGCTGGTTTTTGTTTTAAAATGAACACTTTTGTTCATCAAGGATGCATTAAATTGGTTGAAAGTGACAGTGAAAACATTTATAATCTTGCAAAAGACTGCTGTTTCAAATCAGTGCTGATGAACTTTCCCCGTTCATCAAAAAACATTGAAAAATAAAATATATCACAGTTTCCACAAAAATATGAAGCAGCATGCTGATCGTCAATACAGTTTTCTGAAGGATCATGAATACACTGAAGACTGGAGTAATGATGCTAAAAATTCAGCTTTGATTACGAAATCAATTTCATTTTTCAATACATTTACATAGAAGACATATTTTAAATTCTAATCAAATTTCACATGTTTTGCTGTATTTCAATCTTGGTGAGCAGAAGAGGCTTCTTTCAATAACAAACTTTTAAGCACCATAGCATTTGTTTATTTAAAAAAAAGTCTTTGAATATGTATAACTTTTAGACTTTACTGTCAGTTTGTCTACTTCTCAATGACATCCAAATAAAACAAAGGTTTAATACAAACTAGACAAAAATTAGGCATATATTATTGTTGTTAGAATTATTTTAGTATAATAATATTAATTGTGTATATATGTATCATATTATAGTCTAATATATTTACATTTATTATTTATTTTTATATTTTCCATTTTAGTTAGTTACAATTTTGTTATGTGCATACATATATATATATATATATATATATATATATTTTTTTTTATTTTTTTATTTTTATTCATTTATTTTTATTTGTCTATATAATTTATTTTTTTTAAGTTTTTTTTTAGTTTTAGTCTGTACATCAAAATGACAGAGAGTTATTTAATGTCAAGTAAAAAAAAAAAAAAAAAAAAAAGTTGAAAGGTTTTACTTAAACATAATATCCCTGGTGTCTGCGAGAGACTGATTTTGCCCTTTGTGGGATACTGCTCAGTTTTCAGTAAAGTTAGTTAGTTTATTGTTATTGTATATGTACAAAAAAAATTCAGTGGAGCAACCTCCAGGTGCCTGCTTCAAACATTCAATTAAACAAACGTTAAACGTTTAATAAAATCGAATCATATTATTCTAATGACTTTTTCAAATAATAAGTGTTATTTATTTGCAATGTACCAGTGCAACGTATCTCTTTAAGTGTTTAAGGCGCTCTATAAACTGCATGTTTTCTGTATGTAGTGTATGAAAACTAAAAACTGAATCTTCAGGAAAATGATTGGAGAGATTAAATGTAATATTCACATCCGTGTCAACATCTGTTTATCTGACCCACTGCCTACAATTCACAACATTCCTGTCGTTGCATCACATCTGTTTGCTTACTGATAAACGCATGTTGCATTATGTATTTTAGAATAAACAGCAATCAAACAAGCTGCTTCTGTATTCTCCATCTTCCATAACATCCACAGATAAGCGAGGCTTCAGCGATGCTCCGAAACGAGTTTAAAAACATCCACCGAGACACTTTACGTTTTATTGGTGCGCAGAAAAATGTTGCTGGTGCTGCGTTTCCCAGCATGCTCCTTCATCGGAGCTTTTAGCGGTTTGTTGCAGTCAACACGGCGCTTGTCTGATGCTTTTGTCAATTACACCATTTCAGCTTGTTCTTCTGACTGTGCTCTAATGAAAATAATCTGTCAGACTTTCCTCCTAAAGGTTAGATTTGGGACTAACCCGAGGTGCTGTGGCTGAAATGATCCCGATTCTTCATCCTGTGTTAGTATCTGATCTGAGCGAGGCCTGATTAGCCACTCGTTTCCAGAGGAATCAGCAGACATTAGGAGAGACAGTCCCTGTGCTAAGAGTAATTACCAGGCCTATAACACACACCTGTAATTCCTGTTGTCTGCTGCCAAGCGCCGTGTTGTGTATTCACATCACATCTCCTACAATCTGCCAGAGCCACCGTCGCAGCAGAAATATGCCAGGACTAAACTGGATCTGTTTAAAATGTACCAGGACTAACGTGTGCGGAGTTCGCCCGAGGGATCGTTCTTCTAGGGCTCAAGATACCAGACTTTCTTCTGCCGCTTTCTTTCATGATCAGGGGACTGAACGGGATCAGTTTTTCTTCTCAATCAGAGAAAGCACATGCATAACCTTCAGAAAATATCTGGAGGTCAGGCTGAATACTGGATTGCAGCCTCGGGTTTACTTAACTTTTTACCTACTTTTGTTTCATCGTGCGCGAGAATTAAAAGCAGAAACCCATTGTTTTTTATTCATTATGTGCATTTATGTTATAGGCATTGCAGATATTTTGTAACATTGTAACTAGGGTTGGGCGATGTTGATCAATTTAGTCTAATGTGAAACATCGCGATGGACGATGATATCGTCATCGAAGGCGGCGGTTGGGGGGTGTTTAGTTGTAACTAAAACAGCAAGCCCCGCCCCACGTTCGTGCGAGCAGGCGAGAGAGGATCGCGTGCAGGAATTGCGCACGGATGACACATCAAGCGCGTACGAGGGTTTGAAATGAGTTTGCGGACCCGTTTCTTCCAATGTACCTCTGTTTTCCTCTCATTTTTCGCGAGCTTGGTGCTGCGGCGGGGCGGAGGACCGCGATGCCGGCTCAGCGTTGTCTATCAACCATCGGCGATGGACGATGGTATCGTCTATCGACCCAACCCTAATTGTAACCTAAGTTTTGAACATGCTTAAATACATTTGAAAACCCTGAATTTTATTTTGCACCAGTTAAATAAATTAATAAATCTAATACTATAAATGTAAAAAATGCTAAAATAAATGCTTAAATGATTGCATAAATAAATAAATAATGCAAAAAAATAAATAATGCTTGAATAAATAAATTCATACATAAATGCATAAATAAATATAATCCTTTAATTAAACAAAATGCAAAAACAAATGCTTAAACAATTGCATAAATGCATACATGTAAGTAAATAAGTTTGTTGTTGTTGTTGTTTGTTTGATTGTTCGAAATGGGAAGCAGTAACTAATTAAGCCTAAACAAAACAAAATAAAAACAGTGAATTTAGGCTCAGTTTGGGCAATTTACACTGGTGTGCCTGCAGTAATGTAGCAGGTAAAACAGACATTCAAATCTGTATCTGTGGCAAACAGAAAATCCATTTACTCTCACCTGAAATAGAAAACAGCAGAAATGTGCAGTTGGTGTAAATTCTTCCTTAAAGCATGTGTGGTGTTTGACCTGCGAGGTCTGGATCTACTGTAGGTGGATGAACTACTGTAAGTGTCATTCCTGAGGGGAGATGTTCTGGGTTTAAAAAGCTGGGCTTTTGTATTTCTATACATGTTATGCAAAAGTTGCCGTTTTCTGGTTTTACATAATCATGGCATGAATTGAGATAGACCTGTAGGTTATGGCATACGAGGTCAGTAAGTCATCATGCTGAAGTCGGTGTGAGTTTCGAGTTTAGGTGCAGTTTTGACTTTTTTTCGTTTGACATTTAAAAGTACAGTATGTCACACATTTTGTAAACCGAACTCAAAGCTATAGTCAATGGGATATGAAAAGAAAAGTTGTCAGTATTTATTTTCCCCTTGTTGTTGCGATTTGAAAGAGAGAGTTTATGCTGTGGAATAACAAGACAAAAAGTTACCCCCCTCCCCAAAAAAAAAAAAAAAAAAAACTAAAACAAAACGTTTAAACAAACGTAAAAAAGGTTATGGCAGGTTTCTTGTTTATTTACACCAGTTATGATCTGAAAAAAATAGTGGGAAAAAAAATCCAAATTGAAAATTAAATCAAATTAAATGATCACATATAAAATAGCTTCAGTTTAGTTTAGCAACAACACAAGGAGTAAATTGAGACAAAATGCTCTTCCTTTAAAAGGGCTGTTTTTCGTATGCAAGTTGAACGTGGCACATGTGGCCATTATAAATAAGAGATAAAAAGACTTGGGAGTTTTTAGGGAGTGAGGAAGTCTTGTTTGCTTTGCTGTGTAGCTCTAATGAGAACACACTGCTCTGGTTGCAGCGTGATGAATGTGCTGTGGATGTGAACGCATGTAAAGCCTCTCTCTCGGCGGGACTCTGCTGCAGGTTTGGACACATCATTACAAACAATGATTTGTTTTATTTTGCAGCGCGTGATCTAGTGCTGCCTCGCATCTGGTGCTGGGTTCGGGAAGCTCAGATCTACAGTATGGCATTTCTCTGTTCAGAACAAACAGGACTCGCTCGCCAGCCACAAAAACACAACTAATATTTGAACATGTAACAAAACATTTTGTGCTGCACTGAAGGCGTGGTGTACTGCTGGTTTAGCCTCAGCACAAAAATTTCCTTAAATAACATATCTCAATAGCACTAATATTTTTTATGCACTATTGACTTTGTACATTGTTGTCAAAACAAGCTTCATTCACCTTCATTGCAAATTAATGTGTGCTTAACGGTGCAAGTTATTTATTTTATTTATTCTGTGTATTTTTGTTCATGGTTATTGAGGATGAGGCATCACAACCTGTCCATGCTGATTTTTTCATTTTGAAGTTAAATACATTAAATGAAACTGCATCAAAAAAATCTGATATGCATCTCTAAAATACATTGCTTACGGTTTTTAAAGGTTTTTTTTGTAAGTTAAGTACTTAAGTTATATGTGTGTGTGTGTGTGTGTTTGTGTGTGTGTACATATATATACAGTATACATTCTTTTAATAGTATCCCTTTTCTAAACCGTTTTAGTTCAAGATTGTCTAGTTACTTCCTTTAGCCTTTTATTATGGATCATATTCATGTTTGTGTTGATACTACTCTAAACATTCAAAGCACAGCGGTGCTATCTCAAATCAACGCGTTGTGTTTTCTTAAAGCCAAGGCTGAGATATGAAAAGAGACTTTCAATCTTCGCACTTGTAGTTTTTATAAAGCATGATTTTGAGCTGGGGAAATAGAACTATTAGCATTCATGAAACAGCAATAAATGAAATAAACAAGCGGGATAAAAGTAGTGCTGAATGCATAGACATGTCCACTTGCATTATTTCTGCATCAGCCGAAGTTTAAGCACAATCTTCCTCATCCGTGCAGACGGAAAGGTGAGTGTGGATGCTGCTAATCTGTAGCTTTTAGTTCACTCCACGTTATCTTTAAGGCAGCGTTAATTGTTTGTGCTCTGCAATCTAACGCAGTCGTTAATGCCGTCTGCTGCCAGATTGTAATACGGCTCTGAGCCGAGGCCGACGAGCTTAAATTAAATTAGGGCCCTTGCGAAATTTCCGCGCGTGTTCATCGGCCGTGGCTTTTGTTGTGTTGTGTCTGACCTTGACCCAGTAAAGATTAATGTAACAAGACAGTGTGACGGTGAGAGGAGCTCGTTCTCATGCAGCACACACACAGATCCGTGTGTATTGGATGAGGCCGTGGAGAAGAGCTGTAGACCAGTTTATAGGGCTTTATGGGTTTCTGACCACTGAAACCAGTAAACATCTAGAAGACTAACTTATATACTCCCAAACAGTAAAGCTTTATATGTGCTGATTCTGGCCATATGCTTTCAATATGATTTATTTTTAGCTATAGTGGTCAGGAGTCTACAGTGCATTGAAATGATGAGGATGCCAAACATTCAAAATATCTGCTTGCAGGTCACATTTCAACCAGTTTCAGACCAGTTGTCACATTGCGTTGTCTTTCTCACATAATATAAATGATGATTATTATTATTATTATTATTTAATTCAGTTATACAGTGATTCATTATTAATTCATACATTTATTTTTATTATTATTAATATTTTGATTAATAATTTTAATTCATATTGTTTTTATTAATTAATTTATTATTATTTATTTGCTGGAGTTGCCCTCAGAAACCTCCAGAGAGCCCGGACTATGTTCTTTGTTTATCTGTCTCTCGGTTCCCCATCAAAGAACTTTTATTATGAACAGTTGGGTGGCCATAGCAACAGACAAGGTGGGTGGAGACAACTGTTCATAATAAAAGTCCTTTGACGGGGAACCGAGAGACAGATAAAAAAAAAAACGTAGTCTGGGCTGGAACTCCAGTGAAGCTCGTGACAACTATATATATATATATATATATATATATATATAGTTGAAATATCGCATTTACATAAAAAATTCATAAATATATAAAAAAAATATCATTACTGATATTACAGTTAATCATTTTTCCCTAAAATTGTCACATATATATAATTTAATAAATAGTTTGTATGTTTATTTTAAATAAAATAAAATACAATAAAAGTAATATATTAAAAGTAATATTGTAACTGTGACCTAAAATCAGTAAATCAGTATTTCCTCTCAGTCCACAACAAACAGTACAGTGGCTGGCTGAAACATTTCATGTTTGACGAGACACGTCTTTTTCTTCATGTAACAGTACTTGTTTGAATAGCAGTGCAACTCTAGCCCGAGTTATTTTTGTTTTCCATTTTCTCAGTTTCAGCCTCTCCTGAGTTACAATTACAGCATGGGCTCTAGTTCCAGTCTCTCCAAACTTTGTGAGGAGAAACGGGATGAGGTTTTTCTCAGTGATTTCCATAGCAGCCTGTAAGGGCCCTTCATAGACGACCCCTCCTGCATCCTCCGGTGACCCCCATCAGCTCCCTGCACTCCTCTTCTTCTCCTGCTTCCAGACGCTGCCCGTTTGATTGACGTCTGAACAAGTCCAGATGGGAAGATAGTTGCTTAGTTGGAGGAACTTTGAGCACTTTTGGACAGCCGCGAGCAAAGCCAGAGGATAGTAAATGATGGTTTGAATTCATTCAACTGCTGCTTGCCAAGCTAGTTAGCACAATCACAAGCCATTTCACTTCCATAACCAGCTGTGTTTACAAGTGGAAAAGGATTATCAGTAACGAAGAACTCTAGGATGGCACTTGATTTATTAAGAGTTTCTATTTTAAAAGCGGTGATATTGTATTTGATGAAGAATAACATGAACAAATGAATCATTCCCAGTATGATCAGGAACATGCATTAAACAGAGGGACACTTTATTTTAAGGTGTCCTTGTTACATATGGTACATGTATTTACTCTTATAATAACACTCACTCGTGCAGAATTACATGCAAGTAACCCTAAAACAAACCATAATTCTAACCCTAACCATATACAGTAGTACATGTAAGTAATTCATATTATTCAGTACTGTAACGTACAATTACAATGTAACAAGGACACCTTAAAATAAAATGTAACCCTAAACACTTTATTCACTTTAGAATCATCCATATAGTTCTAAAATCCACTGTATGCATCAGCGTAATAGAAATGATATTATAGTTTTATT
>JAUYWG010000039.1:20649229-20669692 GCA_034779775.1 Enteromius afrohamiltoni | reverse complement strand
TATTTAAAATAACTGAACAACTTATATATATATATATATATATATATATATATTATTTTTTATATTTTATTTTATTCAGTTCACCCTTATCCAAATAATATTATTGTCACAGTGACGACCAAAGTCATGGTTAAAATGCTGCACAACAGCTTTTGATTTCTGACATGGACAGATGCAACCATGCAGCTGTATTGAACATTTCCGTGTAAACCTTCACTGCAAATGAAAGCACATCGCGAACCGGCGCTAGCCGCTAACATGATTTCCAAACAGCACATCGCTCACAATATCAGGCTCCGGCAGAATTCAAATCTTTTGCTCCAGAGGGGCCATTCGAGCGCGCAGAGGGTGGCCTAATGATGCCTGTGTGGCTTTAATGGTGTTTATGAAGGTAATAATAGTAGCGTACAGGTCTAATGACAGTGGTCAAAGTAATAGCAGCCTGGTGCACTCGCACAGAGGAGCTACTGTGTGCCGAGATTACTCTGTCAATGTAGCAGTGGGTCGTACGGCTCTCAATGTTCAGAACTGTGATTTGGAGAGCTGAAGTGTGTGTGTGTGTGTGAACTACATGCTGAGACGGACTGCTGAAGCATGGGATGCGTTCATGAGTGTTCATCCTGTTCTCTTCCAGAGTTCACATGAGATGTGATGTGTTTGAGCGACTAGAGTAGAGTATTCACAATTATACACTTCATGTGATTTATCCCAGGGGTTCCCAAACTTTTCAGCTCGCGACCCCCAAAATAACCGTGCCAGTGACTCGTGACCTCCACTATCCTCAGAAGTGGTTAAAATATCCAAATGTTGCGCACAACGGTGCACATTGGTCGATATTAACCAACGTTTCATTTCAACAAAAATAATATCCTAAGCATAAAGAGATGAAGATTACCTACACGTTACGTGCACATGTCGAAAAGTGTTTGTAAATTGTAAATTGTGTTGTAAATTGATCTGCTACTGACGCCTTTGATTAATCTGTGGTAATCACCTTAGGGGTCACGATCAAACGGATAGACATTTGAAAGGCTGTTGGCGTTTGAATTTGCATGTTTGTTTGTTTTTTAAATGTAACTATTAACAACGATTTTTTATCTTTTTTTAGTTATAGATAAAATATGTTATTTATAATAGTTTAAAAAAAAAAAAAATTCTTGGAAATCCTCTCGCGACCCCCACTTTGGGAACCACTGATTTATCCAAGAGTAATCTTTTTATTGACTGATAATTTGCCAAATTATTTTCCATAAGAGCATGTTATTAGATTAGCAACTTGCGAGTGTTATTATTATTTAAATTTCAACTTCTAAAATCGTGGTTGAATCAATACTGTGAATCAGCTCAAAGCTAAAATCTGATTCAAAATGATTTGAGTCATTCCAGTTGGTAACACTTTACGATAAGGTCTCATTTGTTAACATAAGTTAATGCATTAGTTAATGTGAGCATATATATATATATATATATATATTAGGGGTGTAACGATACATCGTATCGTATTGAACCGTTCAGTACGAGGCTTTCGGTTCAGTACGCATACAACGCATACGATTCAGGAAAAAAAAAAAAAGAAAAGAAAGAGAATAAACTGTGTAAAATATGTTTTACTCAACAAGGCAGCGCAAACGATGGGACAGGGAACCTGCGTCTGCTCCTCCCACCCCCAAACAGACGAGAACCAGATACACACTCATTACAAACGATTCCCGCGGCATTCAGGAAACGTTGCCATTTTAACCCAACATCCAGCTGTTTAACCAGAGCTGCATCTTTCTGCTCTAACACAAAGCGTCTAAAAACGAAAAAAAAAATTCCTCCACCAATTTCAAAGCGCTTCGCGCACCTGTGGCATCTGCTGTTACTAGGCAACCATGAAAGCGCTGTCAGTAACAAAATCATTTCTCACATATTAATGCCTTTTTCTACATCCCTAATCCTACACAATATCAAAGCTTAACTACTATTGCACTATTAACTATTAATAAGCAGCAAATCAAGAATTTACTGAGGGAAAAGTCATAGTTAATTAGTTAACAAGTGTTAAAACTTGATCTTGTGTTTTATTGACAGATGGTAGGTTTAGGAGCAGGGGTTTGGGTTACGTGCTCATTATTTTAAGTCACTCATTGAGTGCGTTTTGACTTTTTACACTGAAAAATCACACCCCTACATATATGCAATAATGCCATTGTTTTTACCCAATATGTCTTTTAAATTTTGACAATAAAAAATTATTGCGTTAGCATATTGATGCTAATGGTTTCCCGTTTAAAACAACGAAGGACCCGCCACATCGAAAAGGTCAAAATGTGACAATTGAAGTGGGACTGTAACGTTCGGTGGTTGTAGAGAGAAGAGACTTGCACGAAGGAGTAAGTAAAGAACGTAGATTTACTAAATACACAAGGACTAATGACTTGAACTATTTCAAACTATATCAATTAACTAATAATGACAACAAACACAGGAAAAACCATATAAGGGCAAAACACGTGGGAACAACCAAAATTAACACAAGACCAGAAAACAAGACAGACACGTTACAGAGACTGTGTTGCATCCAGAGATGATGGATTCTGGATTCGTGGTGTAGGATAAACGCTGCCGCTGTGACAGATCCCCCATGAGTCTCAGCGCCGCTGGTAAATGTATTGCAGGTCTGTCTTTATGTGTTCGGTGGACTCATGGGTCAACAAGACATCGAGTCTGTTCTTCTTCGCTGGTGTTGCAGGTCAGGTGGGACGACCGGTAATGCTAGATTTCTACAGTGAGTTTAACAGTCTCAATCTCCCATATTTCACAGTGTTGTTCACATGGACAAATATTGCAAGCGTGTCAGTAATTTGAGTATGCTCTAATGCAAAGCATATGTACCGTGCTGCTTTGCCATATTTAAAGCAGTAGTTAAAGGAATAGTGCACCCAAAAAATTCTGTCATCATTTACTCGCCCTCGAGTAGTTCCTAACCTGTATGAATTTCTTTGTTCTGCCGAACACAAAGGAATATATTTCGAGGTAAGTTTGTAACCAGGCTGTTTTTCAATCCAAACAGCTGCTAAAAACATCACAATAATCTCCGGTCCATCAGTAAACAGGGAGTGTTGTGGATTATTGCAATGTTTTTATTCGCTTTTTGGACTCATTTTGACGGCACCCATTCACTGCAGAGTATCCTTTGGTGAGCTAGTAACTGAATGCTACATTTCTCCCAAACCAACTCATGTATATCTTGAATGGGTGAGCACACTGTCAGCAGATTTTAATTGTTGCTTGAACTATTCCTCTAATACCGCAAATGAATATGCATATGGCAGTAATCCAGTGCGATATGATGCAGTGCACTTTTTGTGAGTCAAGTTTAAAGTTGAGCTCCTAAAGCAACCAGATAGCATGTCATTAGCATTCTGTGCAGACGAGGTTTTAGTTCTTCTGGGTAGAATATAGAGAGGACATCACACCGGAGACTCATTGTGTATTCAGGACAGGGTTAGACTTTTCTAGCAGGGTAGAATATGCTGAAATTTGGCCCATATTGTCTGTTTGTTGGGGGTGTTTTGAAATTGGTGGTTTTGCTCGTAAATTTGCTTTAGAGATATTTATCAGCTCCGCTCCTAATTTATGGGATTGTTTGCACAGTCAAAGCCCGCTGAGAAAGTCAGCGAGGATAAAACAGCGGCTGTGCATGTTATTTAGACAAATATCTAGAGCGAGACACACATAGAAATCACATTCATTCATATTCAAACACTAAGTCAAACTGTAAAACTACCATCAATTATATATTATACATAATGTATTTGCACTTGTTGTGCTTCATGTTTGTTGTCGACGCACTAGAAAGATGTGTTGTCTGTTATTTTACGCCGCTCGGGATTCTCTCTCGTCGCATGAATTTGGATTCATAACTTGCATAATTTCTTTTGCTACGGTGCTGCAGTTGAGTAGTTGATGTAAAATACCTTTGGGAAAGACGGCTTCCCGCTGTTTGACTTCTTTAAACAGCATTTTGCTGGTTCTTTTGTAATTATTATGCATGAAACTCGTATTACGGTAAATGAGAAACTGCATGAAATATTTGTACTTTGCGAAATTCATTTCTCACACCACAGGGCCATTTAAAATGAACCAGTGACAGCAAAAATGTCTTTAAAAAAAGGTTATTTTATGCACTTGACCTCAAATCTCCCGGTTGATAAAACGAATGAGTAGAGTTCATTTGTATTTCAGTTAAGATGCTGATGTTTACACAACTGTGTCATCATTCGCTAGCGCCGTTTTTAATAAACGCCATCCGCAACCCTATCAAACCTCATCAAACCGGCTGTTTGCACATTATGCATGAGCAGTTTTTCAAAAACAAATAAATAAATAAATGCAGCTTGTCTTTTGGTGATGGGTCGAGGGGTCTTGCTCTTTCAGTAATTTCCACGAGCTCTGTAATTTGGCAGCCAACGTCAATTTTCCTCCTCCTCCGGGCCAATGTCCTTGTTACATATTTATTCATTTTCCTTTGTCAATAGGCTACATATTCCATGTCTGGTGCGAAGAAAACCGCTGAATAGATTTATTAGCCAATATTGTAATGACGACAAGAGTAATGGGCATGTCAGTCAACGCCGGAGAATAAGGGTGATGGGCTTCTCATTCAAGTGCTTTTTATTCAGACAAAATATTCAGGCTGCTTGAGACGTTTAGAGGTCACTTAGTCAGGATCAGAACCAAACCACAAACTCCAAAACATGTCACATTTCACACACACATACAGACAGGAAAGTGTGCATATGCTGTGTACTAATATCAGCATAAACTACAGATACTTTATAGTTAAGACTGCCATTCAGGGTTTTCAAGAGTTTTAATAAATGTTTACCAGGGCTGCATTTATTTAAAAAAAATACAGTAAAAATGTTAAAATTGCGACATAATATTATCATTTAAATTAAGAGTCTTCTGTTGTATTACACTGTAAAGTCTAATTTATTCCTGCAATGCAAAGCATCATTACTCCAGTTTTCATGTCACACAATCCTTCAGAACTTTCTGGGTTTGCTGCTTAAGAAATCTTTCGGATTATTATCAGTGTTGAAAACAGTTGTGCTGCTCAATATTTTGTGGAAACTGATACATTTGTGTCGTTCAAGATTCAAGAACCGAACGCACCCCAAAATGAAACTTATCGACAATTAATTGATCATCCCTGAGTGTGTATATATACTGTATCATTATAAATGGAGAATAGGCTCGGGATGCACTTAACTGTTATGAAATTAATGTCACGATGGCAAAAATCTCCTTAATGCGTTCCTAAAAAAAGTCTTTTCACTTTTGCAGTGATATATGAGCGGCATGCGCTTCTGACAGGTTTGGTGAGATTCACCCGAGCGCATCACGGCTGTGTTTCAGATTTCTCATCGAATCTAAAGGTCATGAAAATGACAAATGCACAACGGGCCAGATGTTTGGCGTTTATAGTGCAGAAGATGCGTTTGGCTCCCCAGCCATCTGCACTGTTTTTCCAATTTCAGCACACGACCCTGGAGACGCACAAGCTAAAGACTCCAATCTACATGATGTTTCCCATTACTCTGCTCCGCTGAAGTCTTCTGCTGCTGGGCCCTGAGAGCTTGCTTCAGATGGAGGTGCGATAATGACTTCTGTGAGATTTTTGGACTTGCTCCTCCGGGGCTGTTGTTGGGTTTCGGAGGTTGCCGGTTATCGTTGTGTATTCCCTGAAGTCTTCGAGAGATGGGCCTGGCCTGTCAAAACATTTGTAGGGTCTGATAGCGTTTGATGGGAAATAAATAACACCCGGGGACTCTTTAGAGCTCGTTGGCTGCTGATTTGTGTAATGACAAGAGCTGAGAACAGAGAAGAGCTTTTTTTTAGAGGCGTTGTGTGACTTTTGAGAAGATGATTGTATTGTATTGGATATTGTATTGTTGGTGTTGTTAACTAGCATCCAGAAAGAGTTTTGCTTCAGCCTTGAACTCATAGACACTGATCAGTGTATTGTTGTCCAGGGTTGTGTACCTTTATCATAAATGCTAGTGTGATTTTTGCATTTTAAATTGAAATTTGAATTCTAATGCAAAGTAATCTTCATTGCTTTAATGCATATTTTATAGTAATATAGTAATTTTAATAATTAATCTTTTTCAATTTAAATTGTAGATATATGTACTGATTATTTCAGTGTTAGTTTCATTACCTTTTGTAATACTTAAACTTACTAATTTAGAGTTTTATATTTTCATCTTTTAATAATCTTTTAAAAAAAATAATTGTAGAGTAATTTTAGCAGTTACACTTTTTTTTTTTTTTGTATTTTTAAGTTTTTTTTTTTTTTTTTATGTTTTTTTAGCAACCTGTCAACTTTAAAACAAACTCAAACTTCTTTAAGGAATGGCTCACCCAATGATATTTTGACTGCTTTGGGTCTACTATGGAAGTCAATGATGACCAAAACAGTCTTGTTACTAACTGCTCCAGATCCAGTAATTGAGTTCTGAATACTGTGTGACCATACAGTCCTTATCCAAATCACCTTTCTGATTTCCTCAGCCAGGTATTTTTTAACCTGTCCACACCAGCGGCTCTGGAGGTCACAGCAGAGTGGATTTCCACTGTTTGCCGGAGCATTTCTTGGCCTGTCTACCTTATTTTCCCCAGCGTGTGGAAACAAGCGGAGCTGCCTCGTTTAAGTCGGCTGCATTTGTCTAGTCCTAGCTTATTTTCTCCTCTCTGCTCCGGAGGCAGTCGACTGATGGGCTAAAGGTGAGAGCTCAGGCCTCGCTGACCGAATCCTGGTCTAATGGGGATCTTGCTTCTCTCAGCAGGGATGAAGCATGAGATGTTCCAGCTGTGTGCCTGACGTGCAGAAAATGAACTGCATTGTGCAAGAGTAGCACATAGAGATTGATGATGAAGCGGTCAAATACACCGTCTCCTTCGCTCTTTCCTCGTGTTGACGGCAGCTCACGATTGGATTGTTTATGCACAATGCCTGTGCATTTTGAAAAGCCGAGATTTAGGATCCACACAATAGGCTTTCGCTGGCTTATTTATTCTGCCACAAAAGGTCTTGTTTCGCTGAATAAGTTTGTGCTTTATCAAGCTTGCGGTTTTCATTTGGACGCTTTCGTGGCGCTATGCATCATGGCAAAATCTCATTCACTGCTGCAATTTAGACGTTTGTGGCATTCTTTGGAATCAATACGTGAGACGCGCTGATTTGAGCACACAATTGTGGCGAGGCGTTGAAATTTTAACGCATTAACAAAGTCCTAAACCTTCAACACTGATGCACTGAAATGACAACGCTTCCCTGGAACTGCACTATAGCCCATCTAAAATCACTTTATCAGACATGGCTTCTCTTATTTTGATAAGATACTGATTCTGATACTGATGTTCATACACTCTTATTATATATCTGAGCTTATATGCCAGGGATTTTTTTTTTTTTTTTTAATTAGTGAATTAATATTTCTAAATTGATTTAGTGCTTATTTTAATGTTTATTTCTGTTTAGGTTATTGATTGACTTGATTGAGATTTTATTTGTAAGTTTTAGTGATTTTATGTTCATTATATATTTCTATATTGCTTTAATGTGTCATTTTAATACTTACAAATAAACATATTAATATTGAGTTTTATATTTTCAGCTTTCTTTGTAATTTTATTTTGTTTTAGTCATTTTTATGTAATTCTGTAATTATTATTTTTTGTTATTATTTACTGTTGATAAATTGCCGTGGAAGTTGTGTATTTTCAGTACTTATTTATTTACTTATGTATTTATTTTGTTTCATATTTTTAGTTTACCTTGTGATTTTAATTGGAACTTTTAAAAAACATTTTATTACTGCTGCTTTAATGTTTATTTCAGTTCTACTTTTTTTATTTTTAGTATTTGCAGTATAAACATATTTTTGTTTGGTTTTGTTTTCAGTTTTTATTTAAATTTTGCTTTGAATATTTTTTTAGAATTTTTTTATTTTTCTTTTAATATTTATTTCAGTCATTAAACATTTCTTTTAGTCATTTTAGCACACCAACAAAGTTATTCTTTTTTCTTCAGTGTTCGTTTTCACTGTAGTTTAAGTTATAATTATTTTAGTCGGGCCACTATTCGAGTCAATCACTAGCAATGTCTTGGATGAGAAATGCGTTCAGTGTGTATGCGCTGATATTAGTATTCAGACAGCTGGAGATGTGTATGAAGTGGCTGTGTATGTTTCAAATCAAATTAAATTGCGTTCTTGTCGTCTGTGCGCTTTATCATGATTTCTGACGGTATGTCAGGGACAAACTGTTGAGCGTCCCGATGCGAGCTGACAGCAGACGCAGAGGGGCTGTAAACACCCTGTCAAGGGCAGAGTCAGACGCTAGTGCTAACCGCGGATGCTGTCGTTGCTAGTGTTGATGCTGGGATCTGTCTTTGAGGTCTCATGCTCGTCTGATGGCTAATTAAAGCTGCAATAAGCGCAGATCACTGCTCAGATCTCTGGTTTGTTCTATTTGTTTTGAATGTTTAATAATAGTAATTGCTATTATTATTACTATTATTATTACTTCACATTTGGTTATTTATTTATTTATGTCTTTAAACAAAATTAACACTTTAGTTTTTTTCCCCATGCATAACATTTTCCGTGGCAATTAATAATTATTTATTTTATTTTATCTTGATATTATAATAATATTTATATGCTATTATACAGTAGTATATAATGTTTTTATAGATTTTTAGTGTTGTGAATTCTACTTACGACAGGGATTGCAATCTATGTCCTTCTGAAGAATGATCAGGGATCAGAACAACAGTACCTTGTTGTTTTAGTCATGCCATATTCACAACAGGATGGTCAAGTTCATTTTGTGTTATGTGCACGTGTGTGTATATCTGATTCATGTAAGTTTGTTTAATGAATAACACATGCATGCAAGTAAGCAAAAGTTGGGTTATTTGTCTCTAACAGTGCATTAATATGATGCAGTGCTATTTTTTAGTCGGAACTATTTAATTGTTGTACGGTTGCATCGTTTTTTTTGCCCTTGACAAAATGAAAAACCATTTAAATGATGTTTTGTCATGGCCGCATGTGATTTTGTGTGTCAGATTTGACTGAAAACATTTTGTATAGCACTATTCACAACACACACCTTTACAGAAGATCATGTTATCATTTATACTTTCTTAATATCTTCATGCCTTATGGTTGTTGTATAGTTACACTTAGAGATGATTCAAGCAATCATGCATTTAAAATTTTCTATAGATCCCCATACGAGCATATTGTATGAATGGAGATTTTACAGTGTATAAAGAGCTGAGCAATAATAGAAAAATGCATTTGAAATGAGCTTTAAAGTAGCCTGGCTTACGTGACTTTAAAGCTCATAGGAGCTTAGTTTGGTAGATTACCTTACTACCCGCCTTCTGGGAGGTTTTTGAAGCTCGTTTCTTATTGGTTCCCACTTTTTTGGGAACAGAAATGCTCTAAAACGACAGCTTTGCTAGACTAACTTTGCTCGCGAAATAAAATGTCGTGTCACAGGAAGTATGGGCAGGCCCAGGCTAGCTTTAAAGTGCATTTCTGCACCTCTGCAGGTGTTCTGGACCTCCTTGTTGTTCTGTAGACCCGTGTAACATGTGATTTGCTGTAGTCCCAGTTGGCACCAGCAGGGGTTAAATGCTGAAGCCAGCCACCCACACTCTGACCCCTGGCTGGCAGCAGTAAAGCAGAGGCCCCAGCCCCCGGTGAGGGCCCCGAGGAGCTCGTGGACAGCTGTCAGCTGGACGGCCACCTCCTCATGTCTTTGCCAGGAGCGTCCATCGGCCATCGCCCACCCTCCACAGCCGATCAGCGGTCAGCGCCAGGACTTTGCTCCTGCCTGTCACCCGTGAGACGAGCCACTGAGTAATTGCGCAGCTGGCAGCAAGAAAAGCCTGAGAGAGAGAAAATAATAGGGCGAGAAAGATGCAAGAAGCATAGAAGTTTCTAAAGTAAATACACTTTAAAAAAATGCAGGTTACAAAAACTAGCTGTTGCTGCAATGCCACAGAAGAAAAAAACATTTTGATGGACATTTTAATAATTTGAAAAACCTTTATTATCCTTTTATAATGAAGGTTTCATCTATATTACTGTAAAAATAACCATAGATGCTCAACTCTCAGAAATAACGGTACACAAGCTGTCCAAAAGGTACACTTTTGTATCTATTAGGTTCAAATATAGAAACTTGAAGTACTTATATGTACCTTTTAGGTACCAAAATGGTCCCTTACCAAGGCTGCATTCATTGAATCAAAAATACTGTAAAATTGTGCTATGATATGTTATTTTAATATAAAATAAATGCTTTCTATGTGATATATACAGTATATACAGAAATGTCATTTATGTGATCCAAGCTGTCGTCAACACAGAGCATTAGAATATGACTAATATCTGACACTGAATACTGGAGTAATGACGCTGAGAACTCTGCTACGCCTCACAGGAATACATGTTAACATATGAGTGAGCAGAATAAAAAACCGAATTCAGAACAATTTCTTCTCAAATAAATAAAGCAAGACACTTTCGACCAATAGTAAAAGTGTGTAGCAAATGGATTTTGTGAAGTTTCTGTAGTTAACCGCTGCACAGGAAGGGAGGGATATAGAGAGGATGTGGGAGGAGGCAGCGGAAAAATATAATTAGCGTAATTAGCCATGCGGCTTTTCTAAGGCTGTGGCAATATATGTCTCCTCTCATTACTTCCTGTAAACAAACACGCAGCTTAGAGGCAGCATACGCTACAGCACCATTTACTCTTGATGCTCAATCCATTACAGCCGCCACCGTCTGCCAATCCAGTCCACTTTCACCCCCGCCCCGCTCCGCTCAGCTCCTGCCCCTCCAACACTATCACTGCACTCTGCCAAGGAAACAGCGTGTCTTGGACAAGGGCTACTTCTAACCGGATCCCCATTCCAGGCCATAATAGCTGGTCTCTAGAGCTCAGAGTCGCAGCCAAATAGAAGAGTGAGGCAACACTAGAGGTATTGAGGCTTGTCCAGGTGTTTGTGAGTGCCGCTAATTGACGCTGCGTTCCCAAATATTTGGTTTTATGTGCGTGATGTGATGATCATCTTGTATGCGACTGTAATACTGAATCATTTTTGAAGGGCAGCTGTGTTTGGGAGAAAATGTTGAGGATTTATTTATGCATCTTGAATTTGATGTTTATGCATATAGTGGATAATCATTTATATAGCTGCTATAGCCTTAATGCCAGATACATTCAAATATATGATGTCAAAATAAAATAAAACTCTCTCTCTCTCTCTCTCAGTACTGAAGTTAAAATATGTTTATATTATACACAATGAATAAAACAACAACACGAATTATAACAACTAACTACAACGCATTATTATTATTATCTTTTAAATAGTTATTAGGGTTAAAATGTTAATATATACAGGTATGATTTTTATTGTAGACCATGCTTCATCAAGTCTTACCCTGGAGGTCCAGTGCACTGCAGAGTTTGGATATAACCCTAATCAAACTCACCTAAGCATGTTAATCAGTGTATAAGGATCATTAGAAAATCACAGGTAGGTGAGGTTTTTTTTTTATCAAAGCTGGAGCTCCGGGGTAAGATTTGATGAAGCCTGTTGTAGACGGCCCAGATGGTCCTCCCATGCCTCGGAGTGGATGAAGACGTCATCCAGATACGCTGATGCATAGGACTGATGCGGCCGTAGTAAAATGTACAACATCCGCTGGAAAGCTGCTGGGGCCCCGTGAAGGCCATAGATAAGGGTCTGGTACTGCCAGTGGCCACTAGGAGTAGTAAACGCAGGTCTTAGGTTTTGTAGATTCAGTAAGGTGTACCTGTCAATAGCCTTTGGTCACAGCATCGAGATGTACCAACTCGTCCACCTGAGGCATGGGGTAGCCGTCGAACTCAGACATTTGGTGAGGCGCCGTAAGTCATTGCAGAAGCGGAAGTTCCCGTCTGGTTTCGGGGCCATCATGATCGGCCTATATCACAGGCTCAAGCACCCCTAACTTTAGCATCTGCTGCACTTCCTTCTCGATAGCCTGCCGACGAGCCTCAGGGCCGTGGCCGGAAGATAACTCCTGGTGATCGTGCTGGAGAACGGTGGTCTACCCGGGGAAAGGAGAGAACACATGAGAGAACTACTACTACTACTGATAATAATAATAATAATAATAATATTACTATTAACAATTAAATTATATTATTAGTAGTATTAATAAAAATATGTCATATTACATATCCACCATTATTAAATGTCATGTATATGAGTAGATGGCACACTGCGGTAGTGAAGGTGTGCGTTTATTTATATATAGACCCTGGAGCACAAAACCAGTCTTAAGTCGCTGGGGTTTATTTGTAGCAATATCCAAAAATACGGTCAAAAATATAGATTTTTTTTTAATGGCAAAAATCATTAGGAAATTAAGTAAAGATTACGTTCCATGAAGATTTTTTTTATAAAATTCCTACTGTAAACATATCAAAATGCCATTTTTGATTAGTAAAATGCATTGATAAGATATTCATTTGGACAACTTTAAAGCTGATTTGCTCAGTATTTAGATTTTTTTGCACCGTCCGATTCCAGATTTTCAAAGAGATGCATCTCGGCCAAATACCGTCCTATCCTAACAAAGCATGTATCAGTAGAAATCTTATTAATTGAGCTTTCATATTACATGTTTTGTAAAATGTTACCTTATGACTGGTCCCAGGGTCACACATGACCACAGTCATTAGAAGAGCATGTGGTCTGGGCTTTGATGAGAGCTTTCATGTGTTGATACATGCTTGGGGGAGCACTTGGCAAATGTATAATCGGATGACACATCAAAACATTGCACAGGCGGAGAAGAGGGCCAGCACAGCTTATTAACCTCAGGCTATTAGTTTCCAAATACTGTTTTTCTTTTTCAAATCCTCCCAGATTTTAATCAGTCTGATGCTTTGGATCTTTCAGCTACTTTGACAAAGGCAGTTCTTTTCCGGCTCTTTTTGTTGAGATTCCCAAAGTTGCAAGAAAAACGTATATTAACAAGTGCTGTGTCTGTGCAGAAGTGGCTAATAAGTCTCTTCTGCTCATCATTTTTTTGATTAAAAATACAGTAAACATCAGTGAACTATTATTGCAATTAATTAAAAAAAAGTTCTAGGTGAATAATATGTAATATGTAATTTATTCCTGTGCTCAAAACTGAATTTTCCGCATCATTACTCCTGTCTTTAATGTCAGATATCATTGAAATATGCTGATTTGCTGCACATGAAACATTTCTTATTATTACTAGTGTTGTAAAATTACACTGGTTTAAATATTATATCTATCAATAAATCTATTAAATGATTATAGTATCAATGAACTATTCAGGTAATTTTGTTAATAATTATCAGGATTAATTAATTAAAGATACATTTAAATATATTCAAACTATTGTATTTTGAAATCAAGTCATCGTGTAAATTATTTCAGTATTATTTAATTCGGTTGTTAACAGTGGTGTGTATGTAGAAGTGTTGTTGTTAGTAATAATTATAATAATGATCATAATAATGTATTCATTCATTAACATTATTCTAATAAGCTGCCCAAGAAACCGTTCTTATTATTATAATAAGAATATATAAATATTTCTATTAATCAAGGATGCAATCAACTGATAAAAAACAATGGTAAAGACATTTCTAATGTTACAAAAGCCAAAGGGCGAGTTGTTTCTGACATGCGCCTCTATTTTTGCGATCCCAAAGTTTTCTCAGTGCTCTGAAGGCTTCTCGTGAGTGCCGTGTGTTTGTGGCTGTTAGTGCAGGAGCGGCTAATAGGCAGTCAGTGATTCCCATTAAAGCGATGGATGTCGCGCAGGTGAAAAGGAGATTGTCGGAGGAGAGAGAGCTTTCTCTTTCTCTGGCCTGAAGCCCATCACTCGCCGGTGATCAGTCTCCTCTCTGGCTGCGGTTACCGGCTGTCACGGCCTCTGCTCTCAGGCTGTCGTCTGATGAGAAGTTGCAGCCATGTTTTAGAATCAATCCGCGACCTAATAGGTCATGAATGAGTGCGTCCGGCTTGCCAATAGCGTTTTGGGTGGTACCGGAGGCAATACGACTGTATCAGAGCGGCGTTGGCGTTACGCAATCAGCCTTTCCAAAGAAACTCACTAATTGACGTTGTTCTACAAAAACCAAAAACGGATGACCCCAAAGAGCCAGAACTGGTTTACGCTCCGTGCCACATCTTAATGAGGTCCGAGTTGTGTAAACTCATCATGAAAATTTCAGCGAGCGGATAACTAGAGGGAAATTTTAACTAGCTTGTGCTTTTTCTCTATTAACCACCCAAGGGCTGAGTGTTTTGAGAGAACTACATCAGAAGAGTGCATTCAGCCAGAGAAACTATTTGATATATATGGTTTATAATTCATCATATGCATTTGGTCAGGCCTACTAGGAAACTCTCGATAGTCAAAAACCAGCTAATCGTGACTTGTTCTAAATAGTGTTTCTTTGAGGCCGAAGGGAATCAACAACGTTGCTTTGAAGTTGCCTCTTCAAGACAAGAACATTGCAGACTAATTGGAAACACGAGAAATATTACGTTAGATCAGTGAAATGCAAAAACGTGCTTTTGATTGATTGACTGATTCTTTTGACTGGCATATTTGCGAGTGTGTGTTTTGAAGTCATCATGGAGTTTTTTTAGGGGGCTTTCTGATGTTTTCTGTTTCTAGTCGGCCGTGCATATTTTAAGGATCAGTTGTTTGCACTGAACTTTATTTTTCTCCGTCCTGCGTGTTTAGATGCAAAGCGTGACCTGGATCATTGCTTGACCTGAGATGCAAGTTGAAGCGGAGATAAATGCCACACGTCACAGTCCTTTAGCATCAAAAATAACTAACAGTTATTGCAGAAAATGCAGTTATTGTTCATAGTAAACAACTAGACTGCACTGCATCGGTTCGTACCACAGGTGGCTAATAAGCTCAATAAGCTATTCTGGTGAAAACTGTGTGTGTTTAGATTTAGGAATATAGATCAAAACCAAAGTCGGGGTTTCTCTGTTTACCATCTGCTAAAATGCTAGCATGAGTACTGCGCAATAAGACTGGACCCCATTACTGTGTAAATTGCACGTGGTATTTTTAGTGTGAAAGTGAAAGCATCTGCGACCAAATGGTGTCTGGACGTTCTCGCTTTGCCTGTTTGGAAATCTCTCTCAGTTTGTGCTAAAAGAAGATCACCAGGCCTAACTGTTTTCCTGATAATGAGGTGATTTCATCACTCAGGAGTGGTAAACATGCTATATGTGCTTGTTTCACCAGGTTCTCGAGACAGCTTTGTGCTTAAGTCCTCTAATCTTCTCTTGGACTGAAATTCGCAATATACAGTATGTTCACAGTCTTGATGCACATCGCTGTCAGTTGTTTATACAAACCTTGCCTTTCTGTGAGCAGTAAATGGTTAATGGTCAACCTGATCTCACAGAATTCCGTGTAGTGACCATGGATGACCATAGCTGTATCTGCCGGTTTATCTTGTGTTTTATTAACGGAAGGGGGGTTTAGGGGCAGGTCTTGGATTATGCGCTCATAAATGTATAAATAAAGTAATATAAATAAAACTGTTGTGACCGTTTACAGTGATAAACCAGACTCCAATACATATGCAATGATGGGAATATCTTTACCCGATATTTGAATTTCCTCATCGGTTATGTTTATTAGGGTTGTATGTTACATGTAAAATTGTTCAGTGAATGTTTATTGCATATTTCAGTTTAACGAGTCATCGTGAGCGTTTAGTGTTTGTGTGAATGACTCTGGGCTCCTTCTATATATGTTCGTATTTAAAAACTACTTGTGATGGGCTTCGGTTCATCATGTGACTTTCTCTTCACCGCTTGAATTTGGTGTTTATCAGTGTATTTCAAAGGTTCAAAACAGATTTCAGTATTTCAATAGTTTGGTATATTAACATTATATCAGTTAATGGAATTACTTTATTTGCCCCGGGGTTTTCCAATTAATGTTAATTGATTGTAAGAAGTTTAGATGGTTTGACTTGGTTGACAAACATTTTTAGAAATAAAAATTTGCTGCCATTGTATGAATAATACATAATAATGCAATCCATCAAAAAATAACTGTAATCTGATTATGAGCAATTTTACAATGTAATATAACACAATTACGAGCACTTAATCTTTGTAAACTGATTATGTAATCCAGATTACATGTACAGGTTATCAACCAGAGATGGACGAAATCAAGTACTTGAGTAAAAGTACATATACCCTAAGAAAATATTACTCCAGTCAACTTAACTAAGTACTAATTTTCAATTTTAGTTGGGTCACAGTACAAATCTACATAAATATTAATGTTAAGTATTAAAATTATAAAGTGCAGATTGATTAAAATTGTACAGTATATTCTCCTGCTAAACATATCTGAAAATAAGAGTTGCAAACAAGTAAAAATAACAAAATAGATTTCTTCAGTTCAAAATGGAGCGAGGAACATTTACCAAAATATAAACACTTCAGGAAAGTACAGATACTTGAAAATTGTACTCAAGCACAGTAACACAGTAAAAATCCTGTCCACCTCAGGCTACAACCCAGCACTGCCTGAGAGTGTTTAATTTTTCACCCTCTTCACAAGGTCGTTTCTCTTTCGGGATGCTTCTGTAAGAATGTCTTAGCTAGACGACGCAAACGGCTCATTGGCCTTCCTCCAGACGCGAAGCCGCAGCAAAACGTCTGCCAAAGGTTAAACAACCAATATCCTGAAGGGCCTTTCTTGGCCCGTGCTCGTCTGCAGGAGCTGTAATCTTTTAGCCTTGAGGTTGTGACATTTCAGCCATGCTAAATGTTGTTGTTTTTCTCTTATTCTGAAAGCCTCAAAGACCATTAATCATTTCCCCTGGCTGATGCACAATGGGGCCATAGCTTATCTTCACCTTCCTGACCAGTGTTTGTTTTAAGCGTTAGGGTTGCCGCTCTAATGGATTGAATTAATTGATTAATACTTTTATCCAATTAGTGCTCCCTCATGCAATTAATCAGATAGCCTCGAGTGTAAGCGCCTGCCGTGGGCCGCAGCTCAGCAGACAGATGCTTCGGGCTCAAGTTTGTGATATATAAACCTCCCCTTTTCCCTTTTCCAGCCACACCTGGCTCTCTAACACAGAAGACATTGCTCTTGGGCTTAGCACATTATCCGGATTCTTGCTGAGCACAAAGTTTCTGCTTTGAGAAATGTTTTTTTTTAGGTAGATCACCTAAATGAAGGTGCGTTTTTTTCTTTTCTTGCTGCAGTCCTAGAATCCAGGAGAACGAATTTAGATCTAAAAGCGCTTTGTGTGTCGGGAAAGACGATGGCAAACACACCGCACCATGTATTGAATTATGTATTTGTTTAACAAGAATGAGAAAGCCATAACAAGAAGTCGAGGATCGATACAGTTTGTTCCACTATTGATTTATTGCAACTGGATCCCATTTTGAAGCTGCAAAGTCAGCTATAAGTATCCATTTAGTGCTCTTTCCTTTTTTTTTCTTCTCTAGGTGTCTTTGCTCTTTAATAATAATAATAGTGATTATTAGTAGTAGTAGTAGTAGTAGTATAGAGCAAATAAGAACATAAGCAAAAAATATAAATGGAAATTAAATCATTTAATTTATTGAAATAAGAATTATTATTACTACAAATAATGAAGAATAATTTTATTATTAAATTAAATATTTTACAAATATTCTCGTGACATATTTTCTCATGACTTTTCTTTTAAGGTTTCCTTTTCTTTTTGTCAATTATGTAGTGATGGTAATTGGTTAACCATCAGCCAAAAATCTTTTTTAGCTATCTAACCATCTATTTAGCTTGCTCAGTTAGTTACTTAGTTAGCTCTACATAGCCTGCTGTTGTTTCCATTTACTGCCTTTTCCCATTACATAAAATCGTTTGCTTTTCTAATCTGTTATCTTTGCTCTGTTACAGAAGAGCAGATGCCGAGGTCAACATGAACCCACCCATGTCAAACTCTCAAACCTGTGGGTCATGAATTACCACAACGCATGGATCTAAATTGTGATAATAATGCCTCTGATTTTGAGTAACATCTTGCATCCATGAAATTTGAGGATTGCTTTTTGGTCATCGGGATGTGAAGCATACAAATGGAAATGAAATGGAAAATGGTTGGATTAAATCCTGTTTGCTACAGCAGTTAACATGAAGCATTCATAAAGTTCCACGCACGCAATGGGATTGGCAACACAAAACCATAAAACTTATTTTTGACATGTTTGCAGTTTCACAGCTCAATTTGACACACTGATTGGACTTCAGTAATTTTGTGATTGGAATCTGTCATCGAGAAAACCAACACAGATATCAAAACTATTGGAGCTATTGGTGTGTATCACTGAAACAGCTTCATCTTCCCCAGAAAGATTCCTCTTAAATGCCCTCTTGAGGACCCGGTGGCCTCTGCAATGACCAAAAACCTATTGGATTTATAGTTTCACTGAGCAGCAGTGGACTCTCTTTTACTTTCCTCAAACCCAGAGTCAAGGAGCTTTTCTCGAGCAATCAGGCGAGCTTCATCTCGAACGAGTTTCTGACTTCTGCCCCATGTAGAAACAAGAGCTTTTTCAAACATGGCTCCCGGCTGGAGAGGAGGAGCTCGGGCTTTGGCAGTGACTCTGGGAATCCTGCAGTGCTGCGGATGGCTGTCCGGTCAGACCATAAGGACTAGTGTTGGTATGATGGGAAGACGTCCTGAGCAATGGCCCATGTCCCACGAGCGGGTGAAGAGGGGATGGGTGTGGAATCAGTTCTTCGTGGTGGAGGAATACACCGGGACCGAGCCGCTTTATGTCGGAAAGGTAGGACTGCAGAAGCTGTTTTTGTTTGCATGATTTCTGCTTGTTTTTCCATGCAGGAGAAAATCTATAGCTGCACAATGAAAGCCAAGAAAGATGCGTGTGCTGTGGATTTAAATGAGCCAATTCTCCAATGTGTCTCAAAGTATGCGGCTAGTTAACTAAGACCGATCAAGCTTAAGTTTGGCTGTAAGGCTTGAATTTCTTCTAGATCTATGATGGCCAATTTTTTTTTGGAATATGCATGTTTTCAGCAACATTAGCAGTGCATTAGCAATACTGAAAAAGTAATTTATACCTATAGTTGTAGTTGTGTGCGGCTGGGCAGTATATCAATACAGTATCTTTGGGTCTATTTTCTAAGTCTTGCATTTTTAACATAATTTATAAAAGTAAATTAAATGTCATTCAGTATAGTTTATATACCAAAAAAGTCTATACTTAAGGATCTTAGCATGACCCCTAAAAATGTGAATTAATTGTCATTTAAATGTCTTTTCCACCGTCCTGTAAACCACTAGGTTTCATTCGTACTTCATTTTTTACATAAAACTTTTCACTCTGAATGACAATGACACCTTACTTCACCCATTTTATTTTTACAATTGTTATTGTTATTTGAAACATTGAAGTAGACAATTCATTATTATGCTTTTGTATGTTGAATCTGATGTGAAATTGAATTTGACAGCAAAATGGGACATATCATCTTTTTCAACCATTTGCGGTAATTAACATTTATACTGAAATTGCAGTGATTTAAAACAAAAAAAAAAGAGTCTATTGCAATTAATCAATTTTATCATCTGGAAATGTTTATGACATTCTCTTTATAGTATTTTTCATATATTAAGATTCAGACTAAACAAAACACTTCAAGCTGTGTTTTCCTCCAGCTATGCTCCTTTTTCCGGGCTGCTCTCTTTAGGGTGCGAGTGTGAACTAACTTATTGTGGAAATCATACTCTAGATTTAGTACTGTCACATGTTTTTTTTTGCAAAATTCATATAGATAAACCTGTAAATTCTGCACCTCGTTACAAGTATGGTAGAACCATCACCTCAACCACAAAAGACTGCTTTGTATGTAATCTTCCTGATTTATCTCAATTCCTTCATCCAATAGCGCAGAAAAACTCGATGATGCAACAAAAACCATACACTCTCTCTTTTCTAGCACTTTAGATACAGTTGCTCCTTGAAAGGTAAAAGAAAACAAACATAACACTCAGTATTCAAATCAGTGACTAAATTAACGAAAAATAAAGCATCGACAGGTACACAGCAGTAATGACTTTGCAATATTTAACTTTCAAGATTAATACTATTAGAGATAAAAGATGCACTGTAGATCCCCCGAGGAAAATTCCACTCATTCTCTACCATAGGAGGGGAAGAATTGTTTAAACTTGTTTCATCATCTAAACCAACAACATGTTAGACCCTATTCCATCTAAACTATTAAAAGAGCTGCTTCCAGAAGTCATAGATCCTCTTTTGTCTATTATTAA
>JAUYWG010000039.1:20629240-20642176 GCA_034779775.1 Enteromius afrohamiltoni | reverse complement strand
CTCACTGCTGAATGGACTAAAAAAAAACATTTTCAGAATATTGGATTGTATTTGCAGGGTTTACCTTCTAGAAATCTAGATCTTATCATGTTTTTCTATGAAATCTTGATTTTTAGAGGTAAATATATAAGAATAACATTAATATTGTTATTAATATTTCAACATGGGCACTTACTTGAATCAACATTTTTATTTAATTTATTTTTTGTTGTTCAAAAAATCATGTTCAAACGTGATTGTCAAATATAATTATCAGGCTTTTGATGAATGTTTATTTACCTATCTCTTAATCGTCGTTGTGTTGCTTTATATGATTCAGCATTAACACCTCCATGCGTTCAATAATAATAAATACATAAATAAAACAAAATTAAATAAAAGATTTCTATGGCTATGTCTAAATTTTTCATTTGTCATTTATCCAAAAACGTATCAACATCAGAACCAAACTGTATGTTTTTGCTCAGTTTAAGTAAGGTTTATCTCTTTATTCTAACTATTGAAAGCACTAACTATTGATTTTTCTCTGGTTGGTTCTGGATTTGAGAGGTTTAACTGGCAAGTGCCCAAAGCCCCCTTAAACCATCTAGACAGACCATCTTGGTGTGTTTAAAGACCTCTAGGCTGAGGTATTTTCTTTTTTGTTTTGTTTGCGGGACCCAGAATGCCTCCACACTTCTCTTCCAGACTCAACTTCCGGCAGACAGTGTTTCCTGAGCTCCTCCTCGCTGAAACTCTGAACTGACCGGCTTCATTACCGATCCATAGATGAATGGAAAGAATTGCTATAGTCGCTATAATTGCTATAGAAACCCCAGATAAACTTTAGAGCCTAAACTGAACCACAGAATTATTTAAAGTGCTGTTCGCAAGCCATTTAACTTCTATAATGTCATGTGTTTCAGAGTGAAATATGATGTTTAATAGGACTTCATCTTTTTTTAGTTACCATATTTTATAGTAAATATTGTATATTTTGAAATTATATTAATATTAAATATTATTTAAAATATTATATTTGAAATATTTAAACACTGAAAAATATGTGTAAATATGTGGGGTTTTTTTAAGTAACATAAATGAATATTATTTATCTGTCTGCAAGGCCTATAATCCTTCAAACTTTAAATGCTTTCTAAACATTTTTCCTAAAACAAGCTTTTTTTTTTTTTGGTTATTATATATATTTTTTAAGATATTAAAAAAAAACAATAATATATAATAAAGTGAATATAATAATTTAATTAAAAAACTAAAATAATTGAAATATTTTAATAATTTAAAAGAATATTATGTCAAAAGCGTATATTCCATATATGCTGTATGTAGACCAACACACACAATTAGTTTGTATTAACATTTAAAATTAAATGTAAATATTTGTTAGATTTCAATTTATTGCATTAAAAGTGTAATCTTAATTGCAATTCTATATTCTGTCTGTTACCTTAATTCATATTCAGTGCCAGTGCAGTTATTTAATTTCAATGGAATGTCATTCTTGGTTCAGAATGGAGTGAATCACTGAATGAATCATTTGCAATAAGAGCAGGAATATGCATTAGGAAGTAAATAAGAGTGTTTCTTTTTTACTTTTGAGGCATTTTTAGCACTGGCTATCCGCAGATTGTTTTGTAGCAGATGAAATGCATTTGTTCAGGCCTTGTAGTCAATATCCGCTATGTGTGCCGTACATCAGTTGCCATAGTAATGAGTCAAAGCCATGCCAAGAGTCTTGTACAGAACCAGAGGAGCTGTCAGTGTGCGAAGAGAGGATGGAAAACTGGGAATTGTGCCTTTCATTGTGGCAATCTCGCCATGTTACTGAACTCCTGAGGCACGTCAGACCACATTAACCATGGAGGAATGACTGTATTCTACACGTGGATGTGCTGTATCTCATTCGCTTAAATGCATTTTCAGTTGTAGTTCAAACGCTATGTAAAGTGTATCTTTGTGAACATCAAGTTTTATGTTGCTTTAAGAATTGCTTTTGCAATTTCCAATTCCCACATTAGAGCTAAAATCAATTTCACGAACAGAATTTTGATGTACGGTATAATAGAAACATAAGTGATATACAGAATATTTATAGAAATATAATTTACTAATAAGGAATTGTATTATACGGTACCAGTAAAAAAATAAATAAATAGAATAAGAAGATTATATGTAATAAATTGCCTGTATTTTTATATTGGTAAACAGTTATCTACCTCAGTATTGTTTATAGAATTATTTTAGTTTACTATATTATATATTTTTATTAAATAAAATGTTTTACTACTACTACTACTACTACTACTAATTATTATTATTATAATTGTTATTATTATTTATTATTATATATATTTATTTATTTTACTACTACAACTACTGCTACTACTAAGAATAATAAGAATTATTATTATTATTATTATTATTATGAGTTTTGTGGTGGAAAAATCTTTTTTTCCGCATGGTTTTTATACATTTTCTTTGTTATATACACCTTACATTGTTGCTGTTGTTGTTATTATTATTATTATTATTAAAGTGAACTTTTTGGAATAATGAAATGTCTGAGAGTTTAATTTCTATGTACTGTATTGTAATTGTTTTCTAATCTTTCCAGAGTAAATGCCAGTGACATTCTTCAGATGCTCTTGAGATCTGTGAGGTTCCTCGAACACCTCCACTCTCCCCGGACTATATTCCTCTGACTGTTTCTCTGGGTTTTACTCCACAGATCCACTCAGACTCTGATGAAGGTGATGGCTCTATAAAGTACACCATCTCTGGAGAGGGAGCAGGCACTGTCTTTATCATAGACGAGGTCACGGGAGACATCCATGCCACCGAGCGCCTGGACCGAGAGGAGAAGACCTTCTACACCCTACGAGCTCAGGCCCGAGACCGGCAGAGCGACACGCCACTGGAGCCCGAGTCTGAGTTCGTCATCAAAGTCCAGGACATCAACGACAGCGAACCCAAGTTTCTAGAAGGTCCTTACATCGGGAGCGTGGCTGAACTCTCTCCTATCGGTAAGAGTCACGCTGGATTTTATGAGCTCAACTGGTGTTCGTATAATATCAGTAATAGCTGTGTATATTTGTATCTTATATTTAAAATCATTGGTCAGGTTTATTATATGTGTCAGGGTCTACTTCTGGGCAGGAAGCACGCAAAGTGTAGATCACAATGAAACAAGGTTTATTCGATGGTGCAAGACTGAATGGCACGTGACGACTCGACCACGTGGACAAGAACATTGACACACTATATACACACACTAATGACACAGAACTAGACTCACAAGAGCTACAGGGCTGGACTCTAATTAACACACTCAACGAAACTAGGACAGGAACAACCAAATATGGGCATGACAGACACATGGGGATCAAAACGGTAGAAATACAGAACACAGAGTCTGAAAATATGTAACTAAAATAAAACCAAAACAATTTGTTACTTGAAATAAATTAAATCTCAATATTACTTACTAAAAAGATAACTGTGAACTGCTATCAATGTAAATAAATTGCAATAAATAAATAACATTTAAATAATAAAAAAAAGCTATTTTCGCAAGGCAATGTTTTGGATAATGTTTTTTAGACATTTTAAATAGACATTTAAAAATACAAAACAAAGCTGAATACAAAGGACTAAAACACAGAACATAAACACTGAAACATAAAAAGAAATAAAAAAACTAACTGAAAATCCCAGATTTCCCACTCCCTCATTAATAATTGAATAGAGTAAGCGTGTTTGGCGGGCTGGGAACTCGGCAGACCCCGAGCCCTAGGGATTTTAACCCACGGGTGGCGAGGGGTGGGCAGAGCTCACTGTCCGGCCGCGTGCCACCCGGAGGAAGGTGAGTTAATTGATTTGTTTAAATAGTACTTCCGGCGATGCAGACTGTAGGGAATCTGTTAGGGAAATGAGAGAACAGGATCAATACGAAATAAACCATTTATTCTTAATGCAGGAGGTGCAAAACATATTTAAAAAACGAAGATGCAAAGAGTGATATTTATATATTTCTATTCAATATAAAGTTTATCTATTTATGTCGGTAGCATAAATAACAGTAACAGTACTAATAACCCTGCATGGCTCAGATCACAAGTACGTGGATCATTCTCTGGCCTAAAATAAAGTAGTTTTCTCCTTCAGATCAATTACTGTCGTGGCAAGACAACAATTGCAACAGATGCTTGCTGAGCGATGACAACGAGCAAGTCCAACAAACATGCTGCATTTCACTCCTGTTTTTATTCATGCATTTTCATCATTGGAGGGTCCAAAATAGATGCATAAAACACCATAGAAAGTACCATAGGATTTTTAGAAGTGGCAAATAAATGTCAAAGTACTGTGTTATTGTCCTCTGATACCACTGTACCATGATCCATCCCAGTATTTTGTATTATTCTGGATCAGGCGCACCTCAGCCGAAGCTCTTATTGCGTGTTTGCGAATATAAAGGATTTTTAAATGCAGGTTACAATAATGTAATCACTGCAGCGCTGCACGGCTGTGAACTTCCTGATTGAAATTAATTCCTGCCGCCTCAGCACATCTCAGAAGAGAGCGAGAGAGAGACAGAGAGAGAGAGAAATATGAGCGAGTCCTCCGCTCCCTGTAGGCTTCTCCACCTTTCAGTCAAATTATACATTAAAGAAGTGTGGACTTCATGTTTTATACATTGAACAGCGGCGCCTGTAATGAAATAACGCCTCTGCTTAGTCAAGCAGTTCCTGTTTGTTTTCTGCTTATGTTTGAGGTCCTGGACAGAACAAGCTCTAATGGTCTTATTGTTAAAGCCTCGGCAAGAAGGTCAGTGTTACTCGGCCAAACAAACTCAGTGGTACGTTTTCATTTAGGTGCATGAAAAATCACTGCATAATAAGGTGCGTATATAACACCTCTTACAGTACTGTCAAGCATTATAAAACATATATAGCTGTCTTGTTAGCAAAATAATGGTAACAGTTCATATCTATTACATTGCTAGAGTATATGGAATTTAACAGACTTATTTATTCATAATTCAGTTGAGCTCACCGAGGCTGTATTTGTTTGATTAAAAATGCAGCCAAATTAGTTATATTATGAAATATTATTTTACCATTTAAAAGGACTGTTTGCTATCGGAATATATTTTGAAATGTAATTTATTTTTTGTGATGCCATGCAAAATTTTCAGAATCATTACTCCAGTCTGCAGTGTCACATGATCCTCATGAATTATTCCAACAATTTTCCCATATACTACCATTTTCAGAAATTACCTGAATTAATTCAAACGTATGAAATAATTATTTAAAATAACAAAAGCACAAAAAAAAAAAAAACGTACAAAGTGTAAGTAAAATAAAAAAAACGGGAAAGATACAAATAAAACATAAAGTGAATAATCAAAATATGAATAAAAAAATGTGATTGTTATGTAAATGAAGACAATTCTGGGTAATATTTGGAATGAGTTTATTAATATTATTATTTATTACATTTAATAATTAGAATTGAATTAATAATTATAAGCATTGTTTATTTATTAATTAATTAATTGATATTCATTTTAATAAAAAATCCAAAAATTATTTAGAATTTAATTTAAATTAAAAAATATGTATTCTAAAAAAATTTATAATATGATCCATGTAATAGTTAATGATATAGTGAATTCATAACTACTGTAGGCATAATATTCTCTTGCAAAACTAATTTCAGCCGTGCAAACTTTTAATTGGTGGTGTACATGTTCATTAACAGCAGGCCTGGCTCTGGCTTCATTTTAAACCCGAATAGTCCTCTTGATCTGACTTAAAGAGCTGCAGTAATTTTCCAGCCGCAGAGCTTTAAGTGACCGGCTAACGGGTGGTCTGACGTAACGGGGCTAATTGTCCCGCAGCAGATAGAGCTAATTTAACGACATGTTGTGCGCAGCCGCTTTCCAGCAAACTCGCCCCTAGATGTGTGAACAACTGATCTAATAAGCTGTGCCGTCTTACCACTCAGCCAGAGAGAATTCAGCAATAATCATAAAAAAAGTAATCACGGACGAGCCGCAGGCATATTCATTTTCACTTACCGCCTTTGTCATTTTCTGCCTGTCTTTCTTCCCCTCTCTTTCTCTCTCCAGTGGCTTTGCTGATACTCATGGCCTTTAGCGCGCTGTCGAAGCCAAGTCACATTTGTTTGCATATTATTCAGAAACTATAGATGCTTGATGCTGGCTAACCCCGAGATGAGCCGCAGACAGGGACAAAACACCGCCTGCTAATCACATTAGTCTCAAATCACTCCAGCGTGACTTTCTTTTGTCTGTTTTTTTTTTGTTTTTCACAAAATTCCACATCGGTTTATCATGTATGCATTATGTGGCTGTATTTTCTGCATGAAAGGATCATATTGCATATAAGACTCATTCATGGCGCCTAATAAAACAGAACCCTTGATTCTATGCATATCTAGTGAACACAAAAAAATACTGTGAACAGAAAACTAGTATACTATAAAAATGAATGTTTAATGTATATACATCAATTACGATTAATTGCATCCAAAATAAAAGTTTTTTTTCACTATATATATATATATATATATATATATAAATCTAAATATAAACTTGTATATACTATTTTAATTATTATTTTTATATATTTAAATATAAACAAAGCAAATATAAACAAATACTTCTGAAAGTATTCATGCATGTGTTTGTATTAATATAAGAAGTTTATATGTGTATATATATATATGTATATATGTATGTATATGTATTAAATATGACATTAAATAAATGCTTGCCATTAGTCTTTTTAAAAATAAATGATTAAAAATCATATTTGAAATCACAAAATGTTTAAGTGGCAGGTTGTAGTGAATAAAACAACTGATTTTTTTTTTTTTTTTTTCTTTTCCCACAGTAATGCTTATCTATGCTTTTTAATTGAATTAACAATACATTGATTTATCTTAACAAAATGCAGGATTAGTTTTATAAGTTGATTTTTAATGTATAGAGTACTCTACACAGTTTAGTGCAGTAGAAATCTCTAGAAGACAGATATTTTCCTCAATATTTATTTATATTTAAGCATCTGATGTCTGTCTTTTTTGAAGTCTGACTCTTGTTTGTTTGGAGTAAAGCTATCTGTGAATAATTAATCCAAATGCATCTCTTCCCTTCCTCCAGTTGTGAGAGCCAAAGTAGCGCTTTAAATATTTACGCTTCGGCAAAGCTTTGCCCACAGTTTCAGAACTCTTCAGATGCATGCAAAAATAATATGATGCTTGTTCGTGTTGTGCAACAGATGTCTAACCGTAGTTTTAGAAGGAATGTTCAAAACCCCTTTGAATGATTCACCAATACGCTTTCTGCCAGTGTCAGATAATAGACACACAAAGCTGGCGGCACCATCATATTTACAAGAGATTTGCATTTTCAGAAGAAAATCACGGTGCAGACGGCAGAAGAACAATGTTGAACTTTTTGGGTGACTTCAGGATCCAGGCTTTAGTTCTGCATCGTTGCTGCTTTGTAATTATCCTGAATGACATGAAGGTACATGTGTTTGTGACGCACACTCTTGTTGTACCATGACAGGCCTGCATGTGACAAAAGCAGTGCTTGATGGATGGCTGTGCTGGAGAGCTTTGATTGATGGCCGATGGAAAGGTTATGTCACTGGGTTTGAACTCGGGCTTTCTGACGTCTGACCTGATTTGATCTGTGTTGACTGACATGGCTCATCAGCTCTAGAAGAGCCACGGCATCCAAATGCACAAAGTGCATCATGAAGCAGATATAGTCGATTGGTTTATATTGCACAGCAGTTTTTGACTGGATTACGTCATTTTTTAATGCATTGTGGGTAGTTGATTTTGAGCAAATTGAACTAACGGAGGAGTATTTGATTCAGCAGATGGTTAAATTTTTTTTGTATTTTTTTTTTATTGAATTCTGTAATATTTTGCATGAGTATGGTTAAATTTAGTAAAATAAAAATGGAAAATAAAGTTTGTTTTATTTAATGTTAGAAACTCTTAAGTGATTTTTCTGAGCCAAAGTCTGTATTGGTGTCTATCTCTGAACTGGTTTGTTTCTGTCTGAAGAGGTAATTTGATGTTGCTTAAAATACCATTATTTGGTGTATTTGGTGTAATGCAATGTGTTGATGTGGTTGAAGTTTCAAAAACACATTATTTTCCACATACTGGACATTATTGTTTGTCCTCTAAGCCCCGCCTCCTGAAATTAATCAATTTGTATAAAGCTCATTGTTCTAAAAAGGTGACGTGTGCTCTGATTGGCCAGTTATCCAGTGCGTTGTGATTGGCCGAATGCCTCAAGCATCTGACGGAAATCACCATTTACCAAAACGTGATACCGTGTCCCAGCGCTAGGCCACAAAAATTAAATATAACCCCTCATAAACATAATTAAACATAATTACAGATTATCATGACTTATACAGTTTTTTTACACGTCACGCCTCATAACCATAACACCATGTCTGCATTTGTGACCGGAGAAACAACAAACAACAATCACTCCCCTTCACTGCTCAAAACTCACATTTGAATAGTAGCAGGCTCTTTTAATAAGACCAATTAACTGAAATGCTGTGAGTCAGAAGTGCCAGACTGTCCTTGTAGTCTCTGTGCACAGCCAGCATAGACTGCTCTGTCAGGTTCATGTGCTGAACACACTCCAATATTTGTGTTCAACTGTTCTGGAACAGAGTTGTAAATACAACTTATTCCTGAAGTAGTTTGACTTTCACAACGACACACAGCGTCTCCAGAACATGGCGCCTGCAGCAACACTACAGCCAGAATAATAGCTCCGCCTACTTTCTTTGTGTAAACATTTGGGTGGTGTTTGAAAATGAACCCACTCTGTGACGTAGAAAAGTGGAGGCGTGTTTAAACGAGCTGTTTTAGGAGGGTTTGGACAAGTCCTAACTTTTATAAAGAGTATCTCTATGGTTTCGAGAGTTTAGGGATCTCTGCACTGACAGCCTGTAACACTCCAAAGAGAAAGGAAACCTTGAAATTCACACCATCAATTTTAATTTGATTTATTTATTCGATTATGTTTTGAAATGCATTATATGAGGACTAGCTGATTTTTATAGTAATGCTATTTTCAGTCACAGTTTTTTGTGCTTTTTTATGAATTGGGCTCATATTAAAGTGCGTGTTTTTCTGTCTATGCCTCTGAGCTGGTTTGGTTCTGTTCAGGGTTTAAAACTCTGTAGTGATGCATTTGTTGGACTCAACATGGAAACATGGACTCTCAACGGAACGCACTACACAACCTTTTCATAAGAAGTACTTCTAAAATACCGTGCATCATGAAGGTGAATCAGCAGCTTTATATAGCACAATAGATTGTGTTGAGTTTGAGGTTGAGAATTGGTTATTATTGGGCTTCTTTTAAATCCCCATGGATGAAATGAATGGGAAAATGACATCTGGAACCGAGGCAGCTGTAAATGTGGACACCAACTGCAAGGTACAACTTTTTAATAAAGTACCAGAGACTGTGTAAAGAAGGACATGAGAAGAAGATATGCCAGATATGAGGTATTTCATTTGCTGCGAGCGCTTTATACAAATGGCCACATTCTGAGAATGGAGGAGAGGAGAAATGGGGCGTTCTGGTCTATTTTAAACAGATTGCCTTTAAATATTCAAAATGAAAATGATTCTGCTTTTGCTCGGTGTTAAATTGAATAAAATGGGATTAATATCTAATCCTCCTCTGTGCTTAGATTTTGAGATTTGCTGCAGCGCCGCCTCGATCCATCTGCAGTCTTCTGGCTTTTGATGTCATAAACTTCTGCTTTTTGATGTCTGCTTGAAGGAATAATTCACATCGGCATTAAAATTCTGTCATTCATTCGTTAACAGAATATTTAGCAGAATGTCCAGGGGCCAGTACCTTAACCGTGTTTTTAATCCCATCAGTTAAATCTTTTCTTTCTCTCTCTAGTACTTTCCTTTCATTTAAAAAGTTGTCCTTCACTCACTTTTAAAGCTTTATGACCGTAAACGAATAAATGATTTAACTATGTTACATATGTTAAGACAAAATTAAAAACCATTTCTGACCTTTTTATATGATGTGATTTTTATCAGGTTTCATCAACCAATTAATATCATCTTGATTTATTTTTGTATGATTGTTTATTAAATATTAGTCATATTTTCAAATGAATTCAAATTCTCTATAATTCAGCCTAGGCTCGTTGGATATACGTGCCTCTTTATACACTGTATGAACGTACCTATATATACACAGTAAAAATCGCTGCAGTCAACAGTAGAGGCTGTAAAATTGGGTGGCTGTCAGGGCAACGTTATACAGTTGCTAAGGTTTTAACACTGTTGCTGTGCGGTTGCTAGGGTGTTCCTAATTCCAGTGCACAATAGCGATAGTTGCGAGACACGGTTTCCCAGTAAAGCATCCCGGTTGGGTCTCTTTAAGTACGTCTTTGTCAAAGTAGATGAAAAATATGCAATGTAAATCCTTATGGGACTTCCTCGAAGATCCCTGCAATGGCCCATTGACTTTTATTACACGGCATTACCCAGCTCTTTTTTTTTTTCCCTTCAGTCTTTGCTCATATCTAAGCGCGTGTTCTTTATTTTTAAGTGGGCGAATGAAAAGTGAGCCAAGTGTTGAGATGGAGAGAGAAATAACTTTTCATGTGAAAACACTTTGGCTTTTATGGGAGCACTAAACGATTGATAATGCGGAGTGATTCGGTGCGAGCGACTCTGACGGGGTTAAATAGAGGAGAAAGCGAGCAGTGGGCACAAATCTCCTTTACGACAGCGGCTCTTAAAGAGTCCTGCATGAGCTCACCTCTCCTGACCATCTGCTCCAGAGCCTCAAACACACTTTGTTGACACCATTAAGTGGGTCGTTCATGTCACACAGCACTGTATGAACTCTTCAGCTTTTATATGTGCAGGATGTAATTTAAGTATTTCTATATGAAAACTCTCCCGTCAAGCTTTAACTTCTTAATTATTACTTTATTAACGACTCACACAGTGGCGAGATTTATATTTATGACAAGTAAAAATGACAATGTATTATTTTCCGTTTTTACAGTATTAATTTACTGTGCAATTTTTATTATGTAATAGTTATATATAAATAATTAGTATTTTTTTTGTTTCTTATAAAATGTGCATGTCAGTTTGTTAAGGGAATAAATTATATATATATATATATATATATATATATATATATAGCAATATTTTATCATTTTATAATCTATAAACCTCCAAAAAAAATCCAATCTCTCAGCAAAAGTTTTTATTTATTTATTTATTTTTTAATCAGCCTAATAACTGAATTAACTATTGACAGTGTGATGATTAATGTGCTCAACTGAAACTACACAAATGTCACAAACGAAGTAAAATCTTTTTTATTTAATTGTTTTTCTACTTTTTTGATCTTGGAGCGCAATATTACTTTTTTTTTCTCCAAAATAAAATAACATTATCGTTTTTCCTTTGCAGAAGTTGGACTGCTAAATAATATGAATTTAAAATTGAATGAAGATACATATGACGTCAGACGTGGAAATGTCTTCAAGTGCATTTATGCATAAATCTTACTGGCAGCGAGGGACGAGGAGGAGGCAGTGCTTCTCAAATGCAGTCTTCCATAAGGCCGGGCACATTCAAATTAATTTTACTTTAGAGCTTCATGTCCTCTCATATCTTAGCGTATGCATTTTTCATCGCCTATTTACAGTGCTGTTGGCTTTTCCCACTTCTAAACAGCTTCCTTTGGCTCTTCCTTGAACAGCTTCTTGTCTTGAACCTTCTGGCTTGTAGATTTTCGAACAGATGACATCCGATTAAAGATCACCCGGCAGGTTAATCCCACGCCAGCCCGAGATAAGTCTCAGATCCAGAGCGTTTCCGGTGGGCATGGTATGGAGAGCTTCAACATCAGCTTATTGTTTGATCTATATTTGATGATCGTGCCAATCTAGACTTGCTAGCAGAGGAAAACAAACCGGCCCAACACAAGCCCTGTTTAATCCACATCCTTCACCCCGTGTCGCTCTGCAAATATTAGCAGGAGGTCGGGTGAAGAAGGTCTGCTGAACTCTGATGCTGTACGTGTGATTACTTCCTAGGGCTGTGTGCTTTCCTTCCCTTAGAAACACTGCAGTGAATCAAGCTAGGTCGTATTTCAGCTCAGAATCGCGTAAACATCCTGTCCGAAAACATGTTTTTGTTTTTAATTAAAACCCACATGCTAATTAAATCAGCTCCTGACAATTAGGTGATTAATGTGCTTAATTGTCATGAAAATAATGTCACAAAGCAAATTAAGCTTGTGTTTAAGACCATTTTTTGCATTATGCAAAACATTATTACAAAATAAGAATTCTCAGAAGCCTTTACTCATCTTTAATGTTTCATTTTATACGTGAGAGCTGTAAATATTTATGACTGTGTAACTTTAACAGTTTATCATCTAATAAAGGTTTTTTTTAACACAGGCATATCACAGCAAATTATTTTAATATTCATTATTAAAACTGAATAGCATTTATTCACAAATGCAGCTGTATCAGATAGATTTAGCTGTTTTCAGCTAAAAGAAATGCTAAAGAGGAGGCTTGTTTCTCTCCCTCTCTCTATCTCACTATTTTTTTTTGTCACTAAGTATTTTATGGTTGAATTTATTTGATAAAAACAGTAAAAATTTGAAATACTATTACAATTAAGAATAAGTATACATATTTAATGATCATTAATTTGTATCATTTATGATTCCAAAATCAATGTAACACACATTTGCAGATTAAAATATTACTAAAATAAAATGTTAAGTAGCAACTTTTTCCGATAGATAGATAGATAGATAGATAGATAGATAGATAGATAGATAGATAG
>JAUYWG010000039.1:20579072-20597371 GCA_034779775.1 Enteromius afrohamiltoni | reverse complement strand
TATTTGATTGGGTGCGAATGAACAAGGGATGATTAGGTAACGGGCTTACAGCTGTGTATGATTACTCGTTCAGCAATACTCTCGAAATTATGTTAGTTTACAAAAACATTCACTAAGTTTCTTTTAAATAAACTTAAATCTATCATGCCTTACTGGACGTTTCACAGCAGTTTCAAAGAGAAATGTCCACTGAGTGGTGCTAAAACACAGGTTAAATACATGAACCCTGGCACATTTTTATTACGTTGATATGGTATGTATCGCAGTGTTTCAGAATTAAAATTTTCAAGTTAAACAAAAAGTTAAAGCTTTATCATGTTGGAAATATGCCCTGCATGCCATGAGACCAGGAAGTCCAGTCCAGCTGCGATGGCTCTGATGATGGTTCACTCTACATCTCCTCAGATATCCAGTCCATGGCGTCTCAGACGGCGGTCAGCATCCGAATCCTGGACGTGAACGACAACCCTCCCGAACTCGCCACTCCATACGAGGCGTCCATCTGCGAGGACGCCAAACCTGGCCAGGTAAGATAAAGCCTGACAACTCGCATCAGTCTAATCTGAAACAAATCATTACTACAGCCGATTGATAGGATATCTGCGGTCATGAGACAAAAAATCTGGGCTGATAAAGCTGTCAGCCCAGATATGGAGCTGCAAGGGAAACATTGTCATTTCCATGAAAAGCATATGTAATCTGACATCAGCTGGCTTCTCTCAGACAGCTGCGGGACGATAGCTTCGGGAACATCAGGTGTGAGTCGTGATGAAGTGGTCAGATTCTAATTGCATTGTGGGACTGCAGCACTCAGCATGGCCTCTCTGATTCGCTTTGATGGCAGTTTACAACACCTAACTAGATTTGTTTTTCCCAAGCTCAATATCTCGTCTGATTCCGTCGGGCTAATGTAGTTTGGCTCAATTCACCAGTCTCTCCTTCCCGTTTGGCCGCATCTTAAAAAGCGACCCTGTCTGAGAGATACAGCGCCGTAACCTCTGAACCCCAGACCGAAGCGCTGGAGTTTGGCAGAACAATCAGTGTGTGTCAGGTTTGGTACCGAGCCAATCACTTTCCCGTTTTTGTCAGAATAGTTTCATTATTGCTTTGCTCCTGCTTTGGACCTTTTTCAACTGGAAAGAATGATCCGTCTGACATTTCGTTCCAAAGGCCATTTATAAACTCTAGTCGCAAAAAAAAATAAATAAATAAAAAAAAATAAATAAATAAATAAAAAATTATATATATATATGTGAAGCAAACTCACCTGCAGCACTTTTGTAGCGACTTGTTGCAGATCTTCGCTTTTGTTTACTTGTGGACTGGAAGAATACATGTTCAGCCCAAAAATGAGACTCCTTTCATCTTTTATTTACCCTCATGCTGTTTCAGACCGGTCTTCTGTGGAGCCCAAAAAGTGCATTTTTGAGGAGATAAAAATCACAAGCTCTGCTCCAAACCAAGTGGGCTGACTACCAAGCTGGCACAACACACAAAAAAAGTTTGCCAAAAAGCTTTTGAAAAAAAATAAAATAAATATATATATATATATATATATATACATATATGAAGCTATTTAAATAAATAAAATGTAATTCATTTCAATTTAATGCATAGCTGGATAAATAAATATTATGTATAATCAACATTTCAACTTTTTTTCATTTATATATCACCACTATTATAGTTATATTTATTACATTTAATTCGATTTATTTTAGATGTATTAACTTTTTGTTAACAAATTAATTTTAATTCAATTAATTGATTTTATTTTATGTATTTCCAATGTTAACAAATGTAAATATGTAAGTAAATAAATAAATAAATAGACAGACAACATTTGGTAGTAGTAATAATAATAACAATAGTAATAATAATAATAATAAGAAGAATATATTATATCTATTTTTTATTATTATTTATTAATGTCTTGTTGATTTTAAATGTTAACAGGATAATATATAATTTTAACATATTTGGTGATAAATCATCATCAACAACAACAATAACAACAATAATAATAATAAATTATTTAATGGTATTTATTAACATCTTGTTTTTGAATGTTAATAAATATTAATACATACTATTAAATTATATTAAATATTAAATCATTTGTAGTGAACTGCCTGATTCTACCAAAAGCTAAAAGGTATTGTTTATTTCTAAGGCTACTTTGAGATAGTTTGAAAGGGTTTGAAATGGAGCTACACTGACTTCTATAAAGTACAGTAACTAACTTAATTTGACAGTGCCATATGAAGAGATGCAGACATTAGCATGTGCTTTTTAATGGTTGTAGTCACAGTATGAGATAATTGACAGAAATGCATGATTACAATTATAGAGAATAATACAAACATTGGAGTTAATTATAGTGGAAATGGGCCTCAAAGAGCTGTATTTGTTTAAAATAAGAAAGAAAAAAAACAGTATTTAAAAAAAAATATAATTACATTATTGTCATGATACTCACATGCTTAATTCTTTTCTCTGCCTAGAATTATTAGAATTTATTTTGAAGTTGTTTTTGTCCCCAACACTGTTTATTTGTTGATCTTCGGAACATTTCCCTGCCTCTTTTGGGGCGTCTGTAAAACATAAAGAACAACAAAAGGTTTGTTTGCTTTTTGGAGATGTCATGGAAAAATGTGTGCACTCCTCCTTTCTGTGTGTCTTCTCGAGGGCTTCGCTCCACAATAGAGACGCTGAAAGAGCACTGTTATTGCTGGATTAAGAATTCTTAGAGATTTTTTGTTGTACAGAACTAGTAACCTTTGTACTACATTTTTGGCTGTGTGTAAGAAGGGCTTTTGTCATCTTCCATTTTCAACCTTGGAAAAAGAATAGAATGAATGTTGCTTTCTTTTGTAAAATATTTAACCATTAAATAAGTTCATTTAAAAGACTTAAAAATATAAAAGCATTTTGTGCGCCCTGTTTCTTTTTCTTTTTTGTCCTTTTTTTGAAGCACCATTTAATGCACCGTGGTATTCTCTTTCATTTTTGTTGTTAAGCATTGAAACACTATTTTGTTTCTTTCAGTTAGGTTTAATGTTAATGTCAATCTCATTCTTAATCAATGAAATTATGCTGTGTTCTATAAATTCATCCTACCCGTGAATCCATCCTACTTACACTCATCGCGCATGCGCACCTCAATATTGCATTCATAATTACTATATTTGCATTAACAGTAAGGGTAGGTTTTAGGGTTGTTTGAGGTGTCGACGTTAATAAAACATAATTCAACAGGTAGGATTTTCTGATATCAAATTGTACTACCTATTTTTTAATAGAAGGTAGCAAAATCTGATAAGTTAGGATAAATCGTTAGAACATGCTGCATACAAGCATTCACTAAATGTGACACACAGGCAAAAAAAAAATGATAAATGTTGTCACCTGTGAATCATTAAATTAACTACCAGTTTTTTTGGGATAAAAATCCCAGAGATAAAGAATCATTGAATCGTGTGACAACTGTGAAAATTAAGACAAAAGACTTTTTAAACATGTGCCGGTAAAACTTGAGTGTCTTGAGTGTTTAAGAATGTCATAGTATACAATAAATAATTAAATAAAAAATACCTGTTTATTTTTAGTTGTACCATTTAATGATGTAGCATTAAGGGTACCACTTTATAATAGCTACACGCTATGAATCATTAGTTAAGCATTAGTAAATGGTCAGTTCATCCAGTAAGGCATGGTTCCAACATTAATAGTCATTAGTAAGCAGTTTATAAATACAGCTAGAAATGGCTTGTTCTTGATTTATACGCATATCTAAATGTACAGAAGATTTAAATGGTCAGAACAGAAAAAATAAACAAACACTGTACACTTTTGTCCTAAGAAACTTAAGGTTTGTTTTTCATTCATCAAGTGTACAGTTGTATGATTACATCTTGAAAAAAATATGTCTGTTTTCTGTATCCCTCTGTGTTGTGTTTGTTAGCCTTTACATCTGCTTTATAAATGCTTTACAAGATATAACTCTTAACTAATCATTCATAATATGTAGTTATTATAAAGTGTTACCATTAGTTAGTAATTGTGCAAGTTCTCTCACTTAAAAAGATGAAAGAGGACTGTCATTTTCATATACCTCAACTATGAAAGACAAAATGAGAAGAAGAAAAAAAATCCAGAAAATCACTTTGTAGATTTTCTTTTTTTTTTAAGAATTGATTTGCATATAAATTTGCAAAATAAGCATATTGTCAATATCAAAATTTCATCTCAATACTTTGTTATATACCCTTCATTGGCAATGACAGAGGTTAGAGGTTTTCTGTAAGTCTTCACAAGGTGTTCACACACTGGTGCTGGTATTTTGGTCCATTCCTCCAGCAGATCTCGTCTAGAGCAGAGATGTTTTGAGGCTGTCGCTGGGCAACACAGACTTTCCACTCCCTCCAAAGATTTTCTATGGGGTTGAGATCTGGAGACTGGCTAGGCCACTCCAGGACCTTGACATGCTTCTTACGAAGCCATGTATGTGGTGCGTTTGGGGTCATTGTCATGCTGAAAGACCCAGCCACGTTTCATCTTCAATGCCCTGCTGATGGAAGGAGGTTTTCACTCAAAATGTCACAATTTTGGCCCCATTCATTCTTTGGTTTACACAGATCAGTCATCCTGGTCCCTTTGCAGAAAAACAGCCCCAAAGCATGATGTTTTCACCCCCGTGCATCACAGTAGGTATGGTGTTCTCAGCATTCTTTCTTCTCCAAACACAATGCGTTGAGTTTTTACCAAAAAGTTATATTTTGGTTTCATCTGTACACATGATATTCTCCCAATCCTCTTCTGGATCATCCAAATGCTCTCAAGCAAACTTCAGACGGGTCTGGACATGTACTGGTTTAAGCAGTGGGACACGTCTGGCACTGCAGGATTTGAGTCCCTGGCGGGCAGTGTGTTACTGATGGTAGCTTTTGTTACTTTGGTCCCAGCTCTCTGCAGGTCATTCACTAGGTGTGGTTCTGGGATTTTTGCTCACAGTTTTTCTGATCATTTTGACCCCACTCATTTAGTGAGATCTTGTGTGGAGCCCCAGATCGAGAGATATTATCAGTGGTCTTGTATGCCTACCATTTTCTAATAATTGCTCCCACAGTTGACTTCTTCACACCAAGATGCTTACCTATTGCAGATTCAGTCTTCTCAGCCTGGTCCAGGTCTACAATTTTGTTTCTGGTGTCCTTTGACAGCTCTTTGGTCTTAGCTATAGTGGAGTTTGGAGGTTGTGGACAGGACTTTTCTTCTTTTGTCTCTCATAGTTGAGGTTAGGTATGATGAAAATTACAGGCCTCTCTCATCTTTTTAAGTGGTAGAATTTGCACAATTTGTGACTAACTAAATACCTTTTTGCCCCACTGTATATATTGACAAGTGCTGTCAAACGATTATTCGAGATTTATTGCATCCAAATGAAAGGTTTTTGTTAACATAGTGTGTGTGCGTACTGTATATTGTATATATAAAGACACACATATTTACACCGTAAATATTTACATTTATATACATTTATATAGTTATATTCTTACATTTTATCTACCTTAAAAAGTCATTACTGGTGACTTCTCACCTTCACAAATCACCAGCAGTGACTTTTTAAAGTTTACCAAGCAGAATAAAGTAAAAGTATTGCTGAAAGAAGAGAGGCACAAAAGAGCATGTTTCTTCTTGTTAGATGAGCCAGAGATTTTTTTTTTGTAGAAACTCAAAGCGATATGGGTGGCATTCACACCTTAACAATCACCATGCATCCTGTGATGTAGCTTCATGCTGAGGAGACGCTTTTTATCCGGCCGACTCGCTGGACAGAACAAAGACAGAGCGCAACACAATTCCAGTATATACTGAAAAAGATGCCGTTTGAGTCCACAAGAGCTCAGAAGACATTTAATCTTTCAGCAGGACCATCTCAAAACGACAGGCCATGATACCCACTGTTTCTGAAGCGTGTTTACTGTGAAAAATTGTAAGTGTCTCGGTCCCCCAAATACAGAGGTAAAGTGCAATCCAGTGACGGCTTATGGTAATAAATTTCTCTCATTAAGCGCAGGACTCTTTGGAAGCCCCCTGCTGCAGCTTCAGCGATGTAATATCTTTACGATAACCTGTAGCATGTTTACGTGATTTGTAGTCTGCCACCCCAGGGTCCCCCATTGCGTTGTGTTGACTAAATTGGCTTTGGTGAGCGAGAGACGCCTGCGGAGGGCAGGAGATGCTGCCGTTTGTGCGTTCAAATTTTACGTGCGCTCTGGCTCCGTGATTAATCACTCTGGTGATTGGGCTGGAAATTAGGCCTGTGGAGGAACACACAATTACACTCATTTATCTCTCACCTAAGATTGGCGCTTTGTAGGAGACGTATAAAACTCGGCCTCCACATAAACACTGGATCAAGTGAGACAGGTTTATGTGCATCCTTTTTGGTTTTCTTGACATAAGTTGCGTTTTGAATAAATCTTGAATAAATTATGATAGTTCCTTTTGCTTTGAGCAGGCCGGTTGAGTCAGTGTTGCTCAAACAAACAGTTTGCACTTCTTAGATCTTTTACTAGTTGGAAACTATTACTATATTAGTTGCATCTTCGTTTTGAGATGGTTTTGTACTCATTTACAGCAAAACGGTACATTAAAGTACTCCTATTATGGAGCTTATGTAATACTGCTCTAACTGAGTGAAAACATCTTGCAAAGTTTTAAATCTGAAATTGCACCATGTATATAAAAAAAAGGTCTTTTAAAAGAAAGTGTCAAATCTGAATCAATAAAACAAGTCATTTTTTAAAACAAACCCTAAGCCAATTCATGCTGATGCTCACTTGTTTTTTTCCGCATTGGTCTAAATGAAAATGCAAATTCATCCTTTACAACTAGGTGGTGCTTTTGAGGCACTTAATGCACACAAACACTGCAAACAATGAAATCACTCAAATCACAAATCATCAGGTTTGGAAAAAAATAATTATTGAATTAATTGTTTCGAAAGTGTTAACTCAGGCAAAAATTAATGCATCTTATAAGAACATTAACGTTTTTTTTATAACCTTGCATGCATGTCCACCTGTTGTTTGAGACTCCCAAACCAAAATATGAACCTTTCACAACCAATAATAGGGGCACTCTTGCATTATCTAGGCCTATTTAATTATAAAAGTACATAAAAGTGAAGTAAGTCTAAAAGCAGCTTAACATGAACGTACAACCAAAAAGGATGCTTATAAAGCCATCTCACAAGATCCTATGTTTATGTGGATATATCTTCTACAAAATGTAAGTGGTTTTACACTTATTACACTTCATGCACAGTTCAGCATTATTTTGCATAAAAATTGCATCATGCATTTTAATGCATTTCAATTCGTTTTGCTGTAAATAGTAAAAGAGAAAAAGTAGGCTACTCTTATTAAATATTATTTAAAAAAAGAATGCATAAGTATTTTTTGCTTAATATTTGAAATTAGTGGACTAGAGACTATGTGATGTCCCTTTGAATTTTTTTGTGTGAATTTAAAGCGAACTGGAATTTGAAATTTGTCATGCACAAGTCATTCATTTAAAGGTGAAAAGTTTAATGTAGTTGATATTTGGCTAACAACAGTAGGCCAAGCTGAAAGCAGTTCGGTTTGCAAAAGACAAACATCATTAGACTGCTCCTTGAAAAAGTACCTATAGAACTTAGTCAAAAAATTGCCCCAGTGAAAGGTTTTGTATATTTTGTATATATACTGTGGCCGTTGTTTGATTCAAAAACAGAGCTTGCTCTCACATTTCACATGACGTTCCACACTTCTGCTAGCCCAATTATCAAGCTTTGTTGGTGTGCCATGCTAGCGTGGCCTTTTCTCTGCTCTAGCGCTCGCTAGCATCGCCGCTCGCGTTTCTTATAGAACAACAGTGAAATCAGATTAGCTTAAGCCGCTAAATGCATAGAGTTTGATCCCATTTGAAGGATGACAACGCAGCGTATTTGTTTGTGTGTAAAAGGTGAATAAATCAGACGCAGGGAGAGAAAGAGGGCTAGAGACATGAAAAAGGACTTAGCCGATAGCTCATAAGCAGCTTTGGCTCCGGGGCCACGACTCCCCTTCCAGCGCCGTGACACCAATGTTAGACATGGAAGGAGAAAGCATTTATGGGCTCACGCGGATTTAAGTGTCAGGTAGATCTGCAGCCCCGGGAATCCACACAACGCACTCTTCATTTTATACCGGGAAAAAGAAGCTAGCGCTAAAAATACACACAAATTAGCATTGACATGAAATGTATATTATGTTTGTGCTACATCTAAAACATCTTTGGTTTTTTTTAGATATTTCCATAGAAGTACCCCAAAATATGGTAACACTTTTTTACACTGGTGTTACCTTATTTTTAGGACATGTGTATGGTACTACCATGGTTTTCGTATGAATATCCCAAAAGTAAAACTGTACTTTATCCTGTAAATGCTATTTAATTTTACTTACAAATTGTACCATGATATTACCATGTTTTAGCACATTTACCTTGGCAACTACCATGGTTTTCTTGGAAATACCACAAAATGGGGTAAAATAGCTCCATGGTATTACCATGTTTCATAGAACGTGTAAAGTATCGTTGTTGTTTATCCTAGTAAAGTATCTTAAAATATGGTAAAATAGTGGGATTCTTGTCTTGTTTTCTTCATTTACAAATAATACCATGTTGTTTCTTCATATTCTTCAAATTCCCCCAATTTATGGTGAACTATGGTACTTTATTCTGTAAATCATATTAGAGCTATTTGTTTTCACTTTCAAATAGCACCACAATATCACAGTGTTTCTTCGAACATGCATCTTTTTTTATTTTTTCTCTGTGAAATATGATACAATAACGGTAATTTTTTTAGTAAGTTCTTGTTTTGGACTTTCTCTTCGCTTACAAATTATAGAGGGTTTTTGAGAAGTGTACCATTTCTAAATTCCCCCAAAATATGGTATCACTAAAGCCATTTTTTTTTGTAAATGCTATTTGAAATGTCTCCCATTACTTGGTACTTCCGTGCTTTTTCAAGGTAAAAAATGCCATGATAGTACAATCTTTTATGTTGGACGCAGTACTAGCTCCTGCAAATATAAATAAAGTGCACAAATTTAATTGTTATTCAGTAGAAGAAAATTGAAGCATCTCCCTACAGTTATCCTTTAAAAGATGCAAATGTACCTCTCCAGAGTGGTCTGTGATTCACGGCGCATCGTCTTCATGATCTCGTTGATTATCTACACACCTGACCCTTGTTCAGATTGCCATGTGAAGCGGTACGAGCACGTAACCCTGTGGTATTTGTGCTGATGGGATGAGGAGAGACACATATCATATAGAGTGGCGTGTGCAGGGAAAGGCCGGGTGGAAAGGCAAATACTAAGAAGGGCCCGAGGACGAGAGGCCTGTCAGCTCCACACAAGACATCAAACGGCACCGAGCGGCTCTCCGTGACAGATCACAGGGGTCCGGTCCTCCCGCGGGACAGTCTCGGCTACATGACTAATGTTTGAGGGGAAAAGTACACTCTCGCTCCCGTACGCTTGCAGACGGCTTTAGAGATGAATTGGCTCCCGATCGCACGGTGACACATACAGTACACCCAACCTGTGCTCACTTCACTCCTACAGCCAAAAAAATGAAAATGCACCCACCCTCGTTTCATTCAAAGCACATATGATTTTATATTTCATTACTTCTGTGGAAAATAGCACAAAATGTGTTGCCGAAAGTTCAAGCTATGAACAAGGAATCTATTTTTCCATTCTTCAGAAGTAAAGGTTTAAATATGTCACGTTTTAAATTGACAAACACGTAGCTGCTTTTGCGGTGGTGAGGGATTTTCAGAGGAGGCTGATGTGAATTGTCAATTGAGGAGTAATTAAAAGGTCCCCTTGATAATGAGGGTTATTTAGGAGGGAAACTGAATTTTTTCTCACTTCGATTTTTTGGCTGCATTTGGATGTTAGGTAGTGGTGCTGTGTCACTTGAAAACCGTTCTGATTGGTCATGCAGTGAGCCTGTTCTGGCCCCTATTGTAGATTAGAAAAGATACGTCTATTAAATCGTTACATGCATGTAAGGTAAACTATATAGAACCGCAGTTAATCTTTAGTTGAGCTGATTTTTCCCAGCTTGTCATCTCTTGCCTCCTCAGCATAATATAATTGTTTGTTAAATTCATGTTTAAAAACTATAGTTTCATTTTACAATAAAGTAAAATAACTTCCAATGCAACCTTTATTGAATTTGTATTCCATAGCTACTTTATTGCACTTTAAAAACACATTAGTTACTGGAATTACTAAATTTATTATATATTATATCATTTGTTTCTTTTTATTTTATAACCACTAATGTATTTCATTATTGATTACCGGACACAGTTTATATATGTTTTTTTCCAGAATAAATTATTTTGAAACTTTCTTTTACAAGAATGTAAATGAATGTCATACTCTAACTATTTAAATAAGTAGATTTTAAAAAGACTGATACCGACTGATTAATTCATTTAGTTTTTAGGCAGTACTAAGATATCTGTACAGTAACTCAAATCTACTTTTTTTATTAAACTACATTTACTATGCATTTGTTCCTCAGTAGTTGAGTATCTTATTAATTTCTTTGACTTTTCCTGGCTGAAAATCACCCAGATATTTCCAGGTTTTCAATGCCCAGATTAATTCCCGCCTTCGGTCAGCTCCTCTCTTCATCACTCCAATGCAAACTCATAGAATGAAAACTCTTTTTCCTTGAACTTCTTCATCCGTCTCAGAGGTCAGCATCCTCCTCCTCCTCCTCCTCTGTGAGCCGGAGGAAGACTTTCGGAGAGGACCTTTGGTCCTGCACGACTCTGGAGAACGTGCGAGACTTTTGGGAGACTCTTGGCTTCTCAATTTCCGAGCCTCTCGCAGCTTAAAGGGTCATGAGGGGGCTGTTGGATGGAAATCTAATTAGATGATTTTGCTTGAGGGAGCTGTGTTTGCCACTCAATAAACTCCCACACACTGCTTCCCTCTCACAATCTCTCTCTCCTTCACATTATTTTTCTCTGTCTTTCTTTCTTTTTTAGAAGTCCCTGTTTCTCTCAGCATTTTTCCATCCCGATCCTTCTCCCTCCAGAAGCCCCTCAGGCATTAGTTTTGCCCTCAAAATGGGAAATATCAGATGACCTTTTGTTGTTTCCGTTTTCGGCACAGCAATTAATGTTTGTTAAGAAAACAGTGTTCATTTGTATAGTTTCTGTTCTCATTTACCCTTGTTTACTTCATTCTTCTTTTTTTCCATCCAAACAACAGCTCATTAAACAAATGAGGGTCACAGTATAGTAAGGATAAGGATCGTTCCAATTAAAAGCTCTGCTTCCTTAAAGTTATCATGAAGATTTGACCCTATTTAATATTTTAATGCAAGTTTTTGACTGTGAACGATTCATCAGTGCCTCTATACTGAATTTTAGCTTTTTAATTTTAATTTTTAGTATATTTGTATATGCTTTAGATTTTTATTTCAGTTTTATCTTTGGCGTGTGTAATATTTGTATTTTTTGTAGCTTTATTTTAATTTTAAAAAAGTTTTAGTTTAACAGAAGTGTTATAATATTTATTAATATTTGAACTGACTTTTTGTATTTTAAATTTACAAATTATTATGTGCTTTTGTATGTGCTCATATTTATTATTAGCATTATTACCGTTTAGCTTTCATTTATTTTTATTTCAGTTTTAGTTTTAGTCATTTTAGTAGATTGACTTTATCTTAATACATTTTTTGCAATTGCTTTGGTGACATTTCAAAGATTTTTGTATTATTCTTATTTTTATATATACTTTAAGTTTTTGTTGTGAGTGGTGGTGCCATTGGCAATAGTGACATTGGCATTGACAATAACAGCACTATATATAAATGCATCAAAACTACTACTTATTGTCACGAATGAGACGGGAGGCGTGCAGATCCATCTGCAACTATTTATTAAAGCACACAGGACAATCACAGCAAACTGAGAAATAGGCAGTGGTGGACAGTAACGATGTAATTCGTTACTGTACTTAAGTACATTTTTCAAGTATCTGTACTTTACCGGAGAAGTTTTATTTTTAGCAACTTTTCCTTCACTACATTCCTAAACAAAGGATCGTACTTCTTACATTTCATAAAACATATCGTTACTCATATATCACGTGCTCTGAGCTAGACGCAGACGAGCGATTCATTAACAAACTGATTCTTTTTAACGAACCTGTTCAATCGGTTCGCAAATCGCACTAAACGATCCGATTGCAGCTGTTCTCGATTCAGCTCACTGATTCAAACGATCCGCTCAGAGCGAGTCTCCAGTGAACCGAACAACTGGCGCGCGCGAACGATGATGCGTGAAGTTACCAAACTTTAACTGAAAATCATATTTAGGTACAAATTGTAATTTCGTTACACTACTGTAATGGGTGATCTGTTTAAGCCCACACATCAACATCAGTGTCTCTAAGTCAAAAAACATTCATATGCCCTGCTGCTGTAATGTTAGCAGTTTTATTAAAATGCTATGCATTTGGCCCTACGTCTGCCTTTATATTGTTTATCAGCGGTATACATTTTTGATATTGTTTGGATCAACTAGCCAAGTAGACCGATATGAATGTTTATTCATAAACATATACTGAAAATAAGTAGGTCTACATATTGTTATCGAATGCTGATTGTTTAGCTACCAAGCTTGCTGGTGCTAAGTTATAGTCATTTTTAGATTGTTGATATATTACATCTGAGGGGAAAAGAAAGGATTTGATATTCAGGTAACTACAGTAATGATCAAAGTGGGTTGTAATGCCCTCTGGGGGCATTTAGCCAAGAATGTTTACAACACAGACACGGTTCGAGGGAAAAAAAGAAAAGAAAAGTATTTTCCTTCAAATATTTATCCTAACTTATTCTCATGTCATATATAACATTATGTTTTCTCTCGGGTACATTGCAGTGTAAGCTTCACAGTGAAAATTACTACATAATGCTCGTCAAAAATCTCAGGTATTTTGAGCAGTAAGATTATAAAACAATAAGTGCTATATAAAATTAAGTAAACTGTATAAAATTGCTAAATAAATCTATCAGTACTTTTTTACTTAAGTACATAAAAACCAAGTACTTTTGGAAAAAGGAGTACTTTTACTTTTACTGGAGTGATATTTTATTGTATGTATCTGCACTTTTACTCAAGTACTTGATTTGTGTACTTCATCCACCTCTGGACATAGGAGGCAAAGGCAAGAGAATAATCCAGATACGAAGCGTGGGTCAGACAAACAGCAAACAGTGTCCAGGGGGCGAGGCTGGTACAAGTGGCACTTCCAGCTGGCATTGTGACTCTTATATAATTTGAGATACTATAAGTTTAGAGTATAAATATAATAGCATGTTTAGTTTATTTTATTTTAGTTTTTTTCTTTGTCTTGAATACATCTTGGAAGGTGTTTAAACTGGATTTGATTATGAATATTTAATTAAGATATCTATCCTATTTGTGTAAAAAAAACAAAAAAAAACGAACTAGCAGACAAAACAAACTATGAATACCCCCTCTTTTGACTGATTCTTACAAAAAAACCTATTTATGCAGGTCATTTGTGCTGAATCAGTGAAGAAATATGGTTCTTAACAGATTCAAACATCTTGAAAATAACTTAATCCCATCTTTTTTAAAGAAAATCAATACGTAACGTCGCCCAATTCCCAACTTTTTTCACAGTAGAGCAGCATTTCATGGGCGAGCTCCAAAGTGATGCAGTGATGAAGGTTTGAAAGCAGGTGCTCAGCAGGAGTCCCGCAAAACTTCCCTTTCAAGCTGAGAAGAGGCCAATAAACAAACATCTTAAAAATATAACATGTGTCCCGTGTTCCCTATTCTCTGTCATGTGGCTGGAGATCTTATGTTGCGTAACACTGTTTTTCTGGACCCAGGCAATGTTAGGAAAGTCACAGGGGTTTGTGTGTGTTGATTAAAGGATTTTAAACGCGTCCGGCATCGTATTATCAGCAGCAGCAGACAGAAGTGGAGCGCTGCAAATAATGAGGCTGATGGGAAGCACAGGTTAGTGTTTAGTTTAATGCTGCTGTGGATGTAATCAAGCAGAAACATTATCAGCTGCAAGTACTGCTCGACTTAGGAGAAATATGTTTTGGGGATTCAACACCTGCGGTTTTACTCCAGCATCAACAACATTTGTACGTTCTGCCTCATTCTGTACCATTTAGAAAAGACCAAATTAAGTTTGCATAGAGTTTGCATCAATGCTGGTCAGTGCTGATGTACACTCTAAGAAAGGTCTGACTGTCATGGCCAAAAGTACTGTTCATTTGTTTTTTTGCCAAGATATTATTATCATTCTCAAGACATTATTTCTGTTAAAACACAATGTAATGAAGTGCAAAACTAAAATTTAATTTAATTTAAAAGTGCTGTTGATATTTAAAATAACCAAAACAAAACTTACCCTGCCTTTTAATTAAACATTAAATGATCTTCTTTTTTTTTTTTTTAATAATAAGTTTTAATAACAAATGTTTACCATTTTTCAAATATTATTTTTTTATGTGGAAGTATGATTGAAGAGTGCTGTAAAATGTTTTAAATGATTACTTTATCTTAATTATTTTGTTAACTAATGTTGGTTGTTTGGCTGGCTGGCTGGCTGATTAGTTGATTTGCTGGTTGGTTGTTTGGGGTGCGTTTCTCAAAAGCATGGTTAGCCTACTATGATCACAAGTTCGGTCGTTACCAGCACAGTTCAATGATTCGGTGTTACCCGAAAGCATAGTTTAAACAAACGTTCGCAGACAACGTCATAAACATACGTGGTTAGAACTCCAGCTTTGGACCTGTGGTTAGAAGCTTGTAAGATATATGGGCTTTAATAAATGAGCGTTAGGGTTAGGCAGCAAAAGATTGCATGTTGAAGGGACTGGCTTCTATACCCTAACTTTACCTTGTAAAGATTGGCAGGCCTGCCTGCCGCTCACAGACTGCAGTAACAATACTGAGCACACAGTCATGAATGAAAATTAACTCCACATTAACTCCATTTCCATGTGCGTATGACTGACAGTCTGTGGGCTCTAAACCAGAATCTGAGTAGATATGCGGTCCAGCTCGTACATGAGACTCTTACATCAACCCCTCAGGACACAAACATGCTGTGTGCACAGTATACTGTACTTAACCAGTGTATCGTAGTAGCAAACATTAGTACTCCGAGATAATAGGTTCCTTTTGTCACTAAACTAGATATGTCTCTTTAGTAATAGTTCACACAACAAATTTAGATTCACTCACTCACAACAGAGACTTTGACATATAAAGAGACTTTAGTGCTTATGAAATAACCACCAAAGCACAGTTCTTTAAAAATAAAGTTGTAAAAAAATTTTTTTAAAATGGACTGAAGTTTAAGCTCGGCTTCACTTATAATCCTTTTTGTCAAAAGAAGTGTTAACATTTTTAAAAATGGCATTTGGAAGTATTCATTTGCATGTATGTGTATTAGTCTTTGTCTTTATTTATTTATGTGTATGCTTGATTTATTGGTGTACGTCACTTTTGATAAAATCACTTACCAAATGCATGAATGTAAATATAATACGTTGATGCCAAATGTCATGGTTTCTATGCTATACCAATAGAACAGAATATAAGAGAAGAGAAGATGTTAAAAGAAAAGTATCTTTCTAGGATTGGTCAAAAAAAACATACATCTCAATGAACATAACTAGAGTATGTTAAGTATTAAATGAAGAAAAACAAAACAAGAAACAATGCACCAGTTCACATTTGACAGCTGTCATTCTATTGTTGCACTTCAAAAAACATGCAATATAGTGCATAAGTCATATGGGCTTGCTTTAAAAGGAATAGTGCACCGGTTTGAACTGACACAGTGTGAACGGAATGCTCATCTCTGAGCAAACTGTTTCTTGAAAGGCTGTGGCGGGGAACGCTGGGTTTCTCCTCGCGGGAGCGGAGCGCTGGAGTCAAAGCGGAGCTCGTCAAACGAGCGCTTAAACACAAGCACTTTGCCTCTCTTGGAAACTCCTGCTTTAATCATTTTGAAGGGGAAACATCAGTGTTAGTGTGGGGTCTCCTTTGAGTATATGGCTGTGCCTTACAAGCATTTGTCCTTGCTTTCACTTTCCTGGTGTGTGAACGCGTCTTTCCTTTTCCAATCCACGTGAGCTTTCCTCGCTGACTTCGGGGCACGAGAAAGACTTTGCAGAAAGAATTTTAATATAGGTCTTCTCCCCCCACTCTCCTCTCCTCTAATTACACTTGGATTTTCTATCACCTCCCTGAAAATTGACATAAACGCCGTGCGAGGCTTTTGACGACCGTGTAATGAGAAATGAGCAATGAGAGAACATGGGAATTTTGGCGGGATTGTCTGAAGAGCCTCCCACTCCATCTCCGTCGCTCCTCTGTTCCTCCCGCCCTCCTAAACACTTCCATCTGTTGTCTCACAATTCGGCTAATGTATTGACTGGGCCCGATGCCGCTCGCAAGTACACCCACACTCACAACTTCTCCGCCTCACGCTTCTGATTTATCACAGAAACTGTTATTCCACAGCCGAGAGAGCAAAATGTAGTTTTGGCATAATATGACAAAAAAGGAGGTCTGCAGTTCCTGCACGGTCAATTATAATGTGCTTTCTGAATGCTAAATGCTCCTGCTTCACAGTGCAGAGTATATTCACTTTTGCGTAGTTAGTCATACGCAAAATGATGTGCTGCAAAAGTTAAATGCAATGGTACAACAGTAATATTGAGCATTTAAGAATGAATCTTGATTATAATTTACAAATATGCATTGTTAGTTCATGCATCAGCTAATGTTAAAATAAAGCAGTAGTGTTAAAATGATTTAGAATTTACAGAAATTAAGTGTGGAAAAAATGTGTGTGGTTTTATAATATTTGCTTTGAATATTTTATATCTTCTGCTTTTAGCTGATTTTTAGTTATTGCAGTTTTGTTGTTATTATTATTTTATTTATGCACATTTTATTAAGGTCTAGTTTATTATTTTACATTTATTATAAGCGAAATTGAGGAATTCTGTCTATGCAATTTCCTGAAATAAAATACGTAAAAAAAACTGACCAGTAGTTCGATTAGTCTTTTTAGTGCATCTGTTTTGGCAGCAGCTTTATACAGTAAACAGTAATGCCTGAAATATTCTGGACTGTTTGAATTACCCAAAAGTGAAAGTCCTGTGAACTCAAAGTGTTTTGCATTCATACAGTACATTATAAATGAACCACCCTGGAGCTACAGAAATCTGAGATGATCGGAGTGCATTCAGAGAGTCGCATACAAGCCAGAATTGCTGCAAAGTGCTGCTAAGCTTATCAAATGTCGGCCAGAGGCTGACAGGAACTCTAGCGACAAGAACATGACTTGCGTTTGTGACAACAGCAGCTGCATGAAGCTGGAAATACAGATATGCCCGCTTTGGTTTGTCAGCCTCATCTTCTCAGCAGTGGACCTTCTCTAGACTCGCACACTGTTTGACTTGCCAGAAGTGAGTCATTTACATAAGGTAAATATTGACTTGTCAGCTAGTTTTCTGGCTGAATAGTCCACTAGTAAACATGAGTAGTCACGCAGTCTGGCTGAAGTTCCTTCAGTGTCACATTTCTCTTTTCAGCTATTTTCTGGTGGAAGGTAGAAGCACATTCTCTGGTTAGGTCGATGGAGACACTGAGGTTCCCTTTCAGTCAGTCACTGTGACGTTATTAGTCTCCCAGGTGGGACCCCATGACGTCAGTCAGTGATGTAACATCTCTGTTCCCTTCTTCAGGGAATGAGGGTTACATACGTAACTGAGACGTTTAACCTCTTTCTGTCTCTTCTCCAGCTCATTCACACCATCAGTGTAGTGGACAGAGACGAACCGCAGTCTGGACACCGATTCTATTTCACACTGGCACCCGAGGCCACCAACAACCGCCATTTTACACTGTGGGACATCAAGGGTGAGACACTTGTTTGTTATACATTTTGGATGCACTGAAAACTTTTACATCCATGAATATAGCATTTATCAGAAATGTTAGCATATGTCTACCTATATATTTAGCTTTGGAATGTTGTGAAATTTTAAATAACTGTATGTGTGTGTCAGGGCTTGACATTAACTTTTTTGCTCACCAGCCACTGTGGCTAGTGGTTTTCCAAATTTACTAGCCACAATTTTCTTGTTAGGAAATTACATTT
>JAUYWG010000039.1:20555294-20568081 GCA_034779775.1 Enteromius afrohamiltoni | reverse complement strand
ACAGCACCTGAGTTAAATATATGAGTGTCACAGCAAAGGGTCTGAATACTTATGACCATGTGATATTTCAGTTTTTCGTTGTAATAAATCTGCAAAAATGTCAACAATTCTGTGTTTTTCTGTCAGTATGGGGTGCTGTGTGTACACTAATGAGGAAAAATGTAAATTAAATGATTTTAGCAAATGGCTGCAATATAACAAAGAGAAAAAATATAAGGGGGTCTGAATACTTTCCATACCCACTGTATTTCAAATAATTTATATATAATACTATTTATGTTAATTGAATTTAAGTTGATTTTATTTTACTCTATTTTAATCTATATAGAACTTAAAAAGTATTTTTAAACTACAATTTTCTTAACTAAACATATTTCGTAATAGTTATTATTCTGCAAATTCTTTTAATGAAATATAACTTACTGCACCCAAAAAGAAAAAAGCCATTTTTATCCAATATGTATTAAATTATTATTTATTACTTATTATTTTTCTTTCTTTCTTTTTTTTTTCTTTGTCATTTTAGTCTTTTTATTTTAGCCAGCTTGATTCTATTTCAATATAAATGTTACATTGGAAAACTTAATAATTCATATTCATTTTATATAATTAATAATTAACTTATGATTAATGTTTTATTCTTTTATGCTTCTTATTTTTATAATTAATTAATATTCAAGTAACATTACTTGTTGTAGTCTGTTGTTGTCATATTATTATTATTGTTGTTGTTGTTTTTAATATTTATTTAATTTATTTATATTCTTTTAAAATTTATTTAACTTTATCATTATTTTTTAATGCAATTAAAATGGTTTTCGGGAATATAATTTATAGTAGGCTTGTTGCTGTCTATGTTCAATTCTACGCTATTCACTCCTATTCTGTTCTATACTAATTCCCATCCTGGCTTCTGTTGTACCATATTTTTTTATATTATTCATAAAATAGATGAATAATATAAAAAAAAAGATCAAATTCATAGTGGGATTATGGCTCGGAGTCTCTGTTTAGATGTAATCTATTCTAGCAATCTAGTCGCTCTTCCTCTAGTCTAGTCTTGATGTAATGGAAAGTTCCTCTTCATTGAGTGCACAGATCGGACAGATCTCATGACGTTGGAAGGAAGCGGGTGTCCCTCGCCTTCTTTGAACGCCACACCGTTATTAGATCAATTTGCAGCATGATAAGGAGGGAATGAAAACAAATTTCTGCCTAATTAGCTTCAAACAAACAACCCCTCCATCAGTTCATTCTGGGGGTGACGTGATAAATCCATTTGGGCGCAGCAAGGCATCTGCACACATCCGTCCCAATTACGGCCCATCTGCCATGATGGGAGTCCTGGCCACCCGCCGCCCAAGGGTAAATTAGCCATCTTGTCAAGTCTGCTTAACCCAACATCTGCACGGCAAGAAGTCGCAACATGTTTCACAAGGGCAGGTACATGATGCGTTTCTTCAACCGACTCCTTCAGAGCGGCCGTGAGAGCAGAGGCCAGATTCAGAGCTCAGGCCAGTTGTAGTTTGTCGGGGGAAAAAAATAAATCATAAGTAGGGGGAGTGCGATATTTGTCATCTGAGATAATATCGTAATTGTTGTTTTAAGGAAATGCGGACTGACATCATGAATGTCACTCACTCTGCAAGCAAAAAAAAACCAAAACAAAAACACCTTGAAAGTGGGTTTTTGTTTTTATGTAGGCTGTATCAGACAACCAACAGTGCTGTTTTACTAAATCGTAGAGTGTAAGTGCAATTGTGATATTAATTGTATGTATTAAAACCAGAAGTCAGATCAGAACAGTTGTGCACCTTAGAACAACACTGTTTATTTTAGTTTCTGAATGAGCCTATTTTGGATCTAATCAGTTGAGTCAATGAGTCAATGATTCATTGATTGATTCATAAACGCAGTCACATGCTTTGTTTCTAAATCAGCTGTTTTAAACTAATCATTTGTGATTCAGTGATTTATTAATAAAGACCACCACTTGCTGTTTTGAATGAATCATTTGAGTCAGTGATTCAGTGATCCATTCATGACAACAGTCACTTGTTTTGTTTCTAAATGACTGATCCATTTTGAGCTAATAATTTGAATCAGTGATTGAATGGTCATCAGTGATAAAGACAGTGACTTTGTGTTAAAGTGAATCAGCTGTTTTGAACAAATAATCTGAACCGGTGATTCAATGATCCATTCACAAAAACGTACTACTTTGTAAATGAATCAGCTTTTTTTAAACAAAATGTTTGAATCAATCATTAGGTCCTGCCACAGCCTGCTGGTGGGTTTTAGTGTTATATTTATTATCCATTATGACAGACTTAAACCAGCTCAAGTAGCAGCACAAAAGCACACTTTGTAAAATATTGTTTTAAAAATTACAATAAATATCAAGATATTATTTTTTGCACACCCCGGTGGTACGACCTTTTAATTATTCAATTCCTGTTCATTCTAAACCTCTTGATGCATGCAGTCCCCTAATGTGTCTAAAGACTAGTCTGCATGCATGCATCTCCTGTCGTCTTCACAGGAATTATCACATTTAGTATGCATCATGCACTGCAAATGCAGTCTGTGTAACTCAATTCAGTTTACCTGGCTTTAGAGTCCTTGATCATGCCGGAATCGAAGAATGAACATGAAGGGAGAGCATGGTCAAAGACTTATCTCTCCGAGGCTTATGGAAAAATAGTGAATCAAAGAGCCAGAGAGCATCTTTGAGGAGCCGGTCCTAGCGTCTTTCTATCTGCGTATTATTCGCCCGTGTTTTTAGCCATTTGCTGTCGAGTAAACAATTGCACAGTGGCCTATACCGAGTCAGTTACGTAGATTAATATGCCTGCCATCTTTTCTCCTCCCAACATGTTTAGTGGAGATAAACGCTGACAGCGAGTGCTGGCTGAAAGACATAAACAGTAGTAAGTAATCATAAATACTTCTCGCCAGTTTATCCTGTGAAAGCCAAGTTATGAAACTCCAGGTGCAGGCTACGGCTGCTGAATTGGAAATTGCTGTATCTGATTTATTTGTCATTTCCGGAAAGGGCCAGAGCGCGTTGTTCATTTTCTGCCATGTTTGTACGACGCTTTGTCAGTTTTCATATGGTTGGAGCCGCTCGTAAAGCTCGGTGTTAGACGGATGGTCCACGGCAAGCAAAATTAGCTTCAACTTCACAGCGAGAGCCTTCATAATGTGCTCTCGTACTTTAATACAGTGTTATGTGTTCTCATCTACCACAAAAGCCATCCATAAAACAAGCTTCCCAGTGCAGCCTGAGCACTAAATATATAGTTTTGTCCTCAATACATTTTTTTTTTTTTCTCTTATGTAACTCGTATGCTGTACCTTTGGAAGGTAATAGACTGTGATTGGCTGCGGTCTGACAGATGCATGGAAATTGACACGTGTCAGGTTAAGCCTTTTCTCAGAATCTGCAGTGCTTGGAAATGAAGGCATCGCTGTTAATATCGCTGTTTCTTAAGGATGGTGATTTGATCAAACCTTAACCAATTCTGATATCAAAATATGACTTTTGTGGCTTTAGTTTTTCTATTAGCTTTGAGGCCAGCTGCAATGGGATTTAAGTTTGTAAGATCAAGAAAACAAAGAAAATTATGTGAAATATATTTTTACGTTTAACGTTTTAAAATTGACATATTTCAAAATATATTTAGGAAAGTATGGCTTGGTTTAATTAGAGCATGGACTTTTCTAACTCAAATAGAAAGTGTTAAATAATTAAAGGCAGCAGTGAAATGTAAATCTGAGGCAATGTTTCTTAAAATGCAGGATTTACGAGCACTTTTAGGGACTCACTCCATTGCCATTTTCTACTATTGCATAAACGGTTGTCTGAGAGCTTTCATCCCAGTCATTTGTCCTCAAACAGAAAGATGAAAGAAATCCTTGCCTGACCCCAGACATATCCCTCTCAAGATTCGAACGCCAGCCAAGACAATGGCACTCTTATCACATTAATAATTATGTAAAATGGATAGCCTTTGATCAGACATGTGCCTCCAGAGAAAACATGCTTAATGAAATATTCAGATGATCACTTACTGAATTTGAACTTCACACCGCAGACATTATATATTGAGTTTATGCATTTTTCCAATGGCTGCAGCTAAAGACCAGTTGAAATCAAAACTGTTGTGTCTTTTAGTAGCCAGTAGACAGTGCTGGGTAGATTAGGATTCTTGCATAATAAAATCGGACTTTTTTTCTGATTGCTTTTTTTTTTCACGTTGATTTAAATATGGTAATCTTGTTCCATATTGCTATAAAAATATATTCCATTCATTGTTATGATTTTTGTAAATCCTGTGGTCAAATGCTACATTATGTGTCCTTTCAGTTCACTGTAATTATAGCCAGTAGTGGCTATTGGACTTTGTGTTAATGTCCACAAAACTGGAAAGCTTTCTGAATGGCGTCTATTTTAGAGAGGAAAATGTAAAAGACTGAAAAGAATAAGGGGGGATCATTATTAATAATTTATTGCTATTGTGTGAACAATATGTAATCATGTATTCGATAAAAAAAAAAATTGTTGTAGTCTGATTACAAGCATTTTTGCCTGGACCACAAGACCAGTTATAAGTGTCATTTTTTGACCTGAAAGCTGGGTAATTAAATAAGCCTTCCATTGATGTATGATTTATTAGGATAGGACGATATTTGGATGCAAAAAAATCTTTCATTTTTAAGTCCCTAGCAATGCATATTACTAATGATAAAATGTGATTTTTGGCATAAGATAAAATCGATTTAAATGTAGTTTTGGCTATTTCTACAAATAAACCTGCAACTTTAGTCTGATTTTGTGGTCCAGGGCCACGTATAATCACATATAAGTACAAGAAATCTGATTACGTAATTCAGATTACATTTAATCAGTTACTATCCAGCGCAGCCAGCAGAGCTATATAAGCTGCTGTTTCCACACAATATTAGTAGAGGTAGCATACATCAGCTATGAATATACATGTGTACAGTTTATATTTTGCGAGCCAAACGATGACAGCAGATTTAATTAAACGTTGATGTATTGTCCAGCAGAAAGCAGACAACAGGATTGAGCACGCTGCATGCTTCAGTCCACACCATCATAAAACACAATAATGTTGTAAACATGACACCGCATTAAAACTACAGCAAACTGGTGACTTAAACATATAGTAATTAACATAAATTGATAAGTAGCAGTTATTCCAGTTTGCAAAATTAAATAACAAATGACATATGAAAGTGTGAAGAGTGTCTTCTGTGAATTTGAGCTTTGATTCTGGTCTGTTGCGCCAGAAAACCCTAAATCCGAACGCTTATAATGGTTTGAGGTATAAATCCTTTATCATAATGGTGCGGATGCATGAAGTTTAATACCTTGGGTTTGTGCATGCAACTAACTTTTAAACAGTCAATCTCAAAACCTCCCATGCAGTGCAGTAACCTACATAGCTAAATCTCTGCTTTTGTTTTCAGTTTTAGGAGGCTTAAAACAGATGCATGGATGGAATTAGGTCAGACCTTTTTTTCTCTAACCGGATATCCATATTAAATACATCAGCGTTCCCCAAATTGGAATTGGTTGGCTTTTTACGAGAGAAAGAGGCTGTGAATGCTGCAGTGAATATTGTCCCCAGTTTTGTGTTTATTTAAACAATGCTGACAGATGAAACGCAAAAAAGACGCTATACGAGCACAAACGCAGACAATAATTAACATAATTCAACTGAGATTAAGGGTTCATTGGTTTATTGAGAGGGATGCTGCTTTTGTTTTCACTCATTAATTTATTAAATGATCCATCTCAATTGTTTGCCTTTTCAGTTCACGTTTAATTCCTCATTCATATCTGCACTGCACCTCGCGGCAAAGCTTTGTGAACGTCTCATTTATTCGTAATCCTTTCTGCACTTCTCCTCTCAATCACATATTGTTAGTGGATGAAGACAATAGGATGGCAGATACATCACTTAATACGTGGTTTTAGAAGCTCATGAATAATGCAAGCGGTTGAATGCCCCTAACTCCGCCTTAAAATGCTACTGACCAATCCTGACTTAGCAGCTGTAGCTGTGTGCACTGTGTAGTTACCTGAGAAGTTTATGCTCTTTCTAGTGGATTTTCATGGATATAATCGATTATTTTCCATTGACTGGATGCAGAGCACATTTTATTCGCTTCATTCTAATGCAAGCAACAGAAACCAAAAGAGGCGGATCTTAGCGAAGGGTCAGTTCGAATAGAAATTGCGGTGACCCATGGTTCTGATGTTGCAGTAGTGAAATGCTACAGAAAGGACAAGTCTTTCAGTAAAATTAAGATGTGGTTTGTAATAAGCTCCCTCGCTGCATAGCATTGCCAGGTTGGGTTTGTTAATATCCTCCTCATGTTGTGGTGTGATCCGCTGAGGAAAGTCGACTTCTGCTGTACAACAAGCTGCTCAGTTGTTTACCGAGGAGTCAATTTGAGGTTAATGGATTTTCCTTTTCCTATTTGAGACAATTTAGTTTTCTAATAAGTAATTTTCTTGGAAACTCTGATGCTTGACACCTTCATAAGCTGTGCATACTTTAAACAAACCATATTAATTTGTCAAAAAAAGTGTTGTCGAGGCATGTGTTAACAAAGCTCCGCTTTAACATTATTTATTTTTTCTTGAGATTAAAAGGTTAATTTAGTTTACTTTCCTCACCATCGTGGTCTCCATTTACATTGTGAAGTTAAAGCCACAACATTGTGATTTTAACAATGCATCTTGTTTTAGTGTTTTTGAAATTGTCTCTTTGAACAAAAAGATTTAAAATAGATGTTTGTATGTGAATATCTGTTGTAATGTAATTTATTTCTGTGATCAAAGCTGTATTTACTCCAGTCTTCAATGTTTTATGACCCTTCAGAAATCATTCTAATATGCTGAATCACTGCTTATGAAACATTTCTGCTTATTATTAATGTTGAAGGCCGTTGTGCTGCTTCATATTTGTGTGGAAACATTTCATTCATGATTGTTTGATCAGAATTTATTTTGGATAGAATCTTTTGTAACATTATAAATGTCTTTACAGTGGATTTTGGCCAGTTTAATGCATGCATACGTGCTAAATAAAATGATACATTTATTTTAAATTGCTTGACATCTGCATACAGTAAAACATTAGTAACAGTTTATTTATTGTTATTGATATTGTTGTTTTACTGCATTTTACTCTTATTGTTATTAACTGGTTAAAATAAAAAATGTGGGTCAGATTTACTAACAGCTTACACTGGCACAAACTATTGGCATTAAATATTACTGTCAGGATTAGGGGTGGGCGACTTACCGGTAGACAAGATTAACCGGTAGAAATCTGTCAACCGATCATCTTAATCACGATTGAGATACAGCGTACACAATACACATTCACTTTGACAGTGGACAAAGACTTTGCGACTTTTCAAACCCCCTTGGTGACATTTTTCAAAAAAAGCATCAAGCGACCAATCTAGCGACTTCTTGGACAAACCTCAGGGGTCTCTGGTAGAGCAGCGCAAGCATGAGCTAGAGCTCTTGTTTTCCCAGCGCGCGCACACCCCTCGGTGCAGCAGCGGTGAGTTCGCTTACATGTGACAAAACCAACAACGAGGAGATTGTAGAGAAAAGAGCACTGTTTTAGCAAGCGGTGGAAACACTGGTATATTGTCAGGCACTATGTTAGTACCTGTTGTTCTGAGAAAAAAAACATTAAGTGATGTTGACAAACAAATTTCAAGGGAAGCACGTTCGAATAATTAGCCACGGCTGGCTCCGCATTTCCTCAGTCAGCTTATTCCCGTTTCACCCAATCGCCTTCCTCCCTCCCGCATCTCATTTCCGCATCCCTCTGCGTTGCCTTCTCTGCCATCGATCCGCACCTTCATCCGTGAGGGGGCACGCGGGGTCCCCTGGACAGCATGCCAAACACACTATTTAATTTGCATTATGAGGAAGTGCGAACTCGGTATTCCTGCAATTCAGTCTAAATAAAATTCCATTATATGAAACAGTTTCTTTGTGTTTTAATTTTTATTAATGCATTTTCAGATGCAAATTGTTATATTTTGATATATCATTATCAAGGTAGAAAATTGCTTCTACCATGATAGAAGATTTTGGTTATATCGTCCACCCTTAAAGTCACACAGTGAAGAATTTGCACTGAAAAGGCATGGATATACAGTAGTTAGCATGTTTTGCATCTAAACTTTCTAAATATGCTTTTGTAGGACTTTCAAAATTTATGGGAGGAGATTATTCAAAGGAATTTACAGCTCCTCAAATTATTGGTGTTTGCACCATTATTTAATGCCCTAAAAAGCATCTCTTAAACCAGCTGTTAATTGCACCATTTTGCTAGTAAGTATGGAAATGATCTGGATGTGTCTGCTTTCTTTAAAGTGTGCACTGTCAGTAAATCACACTCCCATCTGTGCTTTCATTGAATTGCACTCTAACACTAGCAAATCTGACCAAATCTCTCCTCATTACTTCACTGTTTCTGAAAGTTCACAATGTCTTTGAAGGTCAATTGCAATAAGTTCTCTTTTTGGACTTTCAGAGTGAACTTGGACTTTTTTTCTATTTCAAAAGATCATAGCATGATGACTATTCCAACCTCAGGCTTGTTGAATAAAGCTGTCTTGCTTGTCTCTTGTTGTCCCTTTAGTCCTGGTGCTGCTGATCCTGACCCTCAAGCGTCACAGGAAGGGCCAGCGCATGTCCGAAGACGAGGAGGACATGCGCGACAACGTCATCAAATACAACGACGAGGGTGGCGGTGAGCAGGACACCCAGGCGTACGACATGAGCGCCCTGCGCAGCCTCTACGACTTCCCCGAGGTCAAAAACTCAGACTCGCGCCCGGTCCCGCAGTGGGTCCAAAACAGGGTGGTCGGAGACGGGGGCCCGGCCGATTTCACCGTTTTCAAAGGCTACATACGAAAGAAAGTGGAGCAGGCGGATGCAGATTTATCTGTGCCGCCGTATGATTCGTTCCAGACTTATGCTTTTGAGGGTAGCAGTTCGCCCGCTCTCTCGTTAAGCTCCATCCGTACGCTGTCCACCACCTCGGAGCAGGACTTCTCGTACCTCAGCGACTGGGGGCCACGCTTTAGGCAGCTGGCTGGATATTATGCCCCGGCCCAGCCAGAGGAAGAAGGATCCTAGCACCATCCTCAGATCAGCATCCCATTCCCAAAGTCTTTTTTTTTTTTTTCTCCCTGCAGTTCCGCATTGACGTTTTTTGGATCTCAGTCAGTCCGGAGAGTATTAATGTCACCTGTTACACTTTGTAAAGTGACTTCTCGTCTTGTAGAAAAGTTCAGGACAAATATCGAAGGAGAAAAGCACTAGGCCGTGTGCTGGGCAAACCTCCAACATCATCTCACCTGTCAGCGAGAGCAAGAGGAGCCATATGCACCATGAAGAACACTCATACTTTGCCTTTTTTGTGATTTCTTTGCCCATCTGTGGAGATAAATGACTTCAAGTCAGTGGGATCCGGACAGATACGGTGAAAATACTTTTTAAGTACCACTTAAAAAAAAGAAGAAAAAAACAATTTAAATATGTATTTATTTAAAAAAAAAAAATGAACATACAAACAAAAAAGGAAAACAATATTTATGTATTTATTGCTTTCTATTTATTTATTTATTCATCCCTGGCAATGGACTGAAATACAGTTTTCTGGACAGTTTTCTGAAGAATTTGTCAGGGTGATGGACGAGGACTGAATATCGTGTGGGTGAAAAACAAAAAACAAACAAAAAAAGTTTGCTGGGAGGAGTTTGGAAACTATCAGTGACAGTAAATCGGTCTTGAAAATATTTGTATTTATTTTTTAAAAACTCTTTTTGTAAAATATGAAGCGATTCTGCTGGAGAAAAGTAACGACTGTTGAGGTGAATCTCTCAAAAACCTGTCTAGCTCACACTTCAGCCCAAAATCAAGAGGATAAAACGAAAAACAATGACATTTGGCATGAAGAAGGTGAAGTCTGTTTTTATGACAATTCAGTATTTTACTGTAATGCAGCTTTTTTTATTCAGTATTCTGGACTATATAATAGTTAAATATTAGTAAATCACTGTGGTTTGAATTACATTAATGAGAATTTGGGAAAATGTGCTTAATTGTCATACAAATAGGCTTCATTTACGTTCTGCTAAATATATTTGTTTTGTTCTTTAGGATTTGGATTGAAATGTGTTTCTTTGACAGATTTCGTGAGCGTTGTTTTCGTCGTGTCATACATTTTGTGTGTTGTGTTGCTTTTCAACTAATTATCCAGACTTGTTGTGGATGTTGTGTTCGGCATTGAATTGGTTTTCGAAGGAAGTTTTGAAAGACAAGACAACATGGCACAATGCACTACAAGAAACAAACAAGACCATCTGACCGGTTCTTTATCCATTGTTTTTTAGATATCCCTGATATACATGTTCATTGATGATTTGTGCGTGTGCCGAGATGTTTCCAGATTGCTTTCCTTTGGGTGATTTGATTGGTTTTGATCATTCTATGTTGGGCTGAGGATGATGAACTTGAGATGGGGTGCAGAGGTCCTGTTTTTCCCTGAACCAGCGCCCTTAAATGTCCACCCAAAATGCTGATGTACGGCTAAAAATACAATTGAGTTCATCAATAAATATTTACAGTTTTTCAAGAACTTTCCTTGGTGACTTTTTGGGACAAAAGAGTGCGAGATTTGTAATACCTTTATAATATACTATAATACATTTACTTTTTAATTCCAAATTTGCTTAAATGAAAAACAACCCAAGAAATGAATTTGTGGCCTATACATAACAATTTAAATATAGATTTGTTTTTTCCTTACAAGAATGAAAATTGGGGGAGATGCAAAATGTAAAAAAATAAAATGTGTACTCACCCTCAGTTCATCCAACATATGGATGAGTTTTTCTTCCTTAAATTTGGAAAAATGTAGCGTTAAACAACATGCTCAGGAATGAATGCTCTGCAGTGAATGGGTGCCGTCAAAATGAGAGTCCAAACAGCTGATTAAAAACATCACAATAATCTACAAGTAATCCAGACTACTCCAGTCCATCAGTTAACATCCTGTGAAGCCAAAAACACTGTTTATAAGACATAAATCCATTATTTCATCATCAATTGTTGCTACCGACTAAAATACATGGTTTGAATCAGGAGGGAAATCTGCACAGATCAAGCAGGGGGCCAAAACAGCTCTAAACAAATACGTGGCTAACATTTATGTGAGAGACCTCTAAAGATGAACTTTTTCACTGGAGGATGCGTTATTATGATTTGTTGTGCTGTTTGCACTCTCATTCTGACGGCACCCATTCACTGAAGAGCATCCATTGTTTTGATGCAATGCTACATTTCTCCAAATCTGAAGGAGAAACAAACTCTTGGATGGCCTGAGGTTGAGCACATATTCAGCAAGTTTTATATCACATTTTTGGGTGATTTATAGCTTTAATCTATGGCTTTTTCTATCGTTTTGTCATGCTTTTTTCCTCCTGATTTTGCAGGGAATTTTGCCCCGGATGAGCTTTAGCGAGCTTCTGTCAGGAAGTGCTGCTCTAAAGCGATGATGATGTTGAATACAGGGATGTTGCTTTAACACACAATGTAGCAGCAGATGTTCTCATTTTACTGGAGCTTGTTTTCGCTTTCAGCCGTGGCAGCGTTTGATGGATGAGCTCTTATGGCAGTGTATAAACCTACACACGTCAGCAGCCACCCAGATCAAGTCTAGACAGACGCTTCAAAACACAGCGTTCGTTCAAAATCAAAATAGTTCAAACAAAGATAGGAAAGACATCAAAACAGCCTGCAATTATAGAAAAAGCGCAAGGCTAATGCGGGCCGAAGATGGAATCGTACCGTAGATGATTCATCCAATCTGCTCATGTTTTATTAAAAGGTAACAGGGAAATGACAGAATGGAATTACGTGTTCTTTGACCCTGATCTTCATTGACAGTCATCCATGCGGGATCATTACGCTGTTAAAGGAATGCCGAAGCCCCACAGCCATAATGAAATCCTCATCAAGCAAATGTCACGGAGAGGCAAAGGCTGACTAATGCAATGACAGCCGCGCAAAAGAACAAGAGTGTGTATCGCTTCAAGGCAATGTGTGTGTGTGTTTGTGCATGTTTTGTCCTCATTTTTAATTGAAAGTGCACAGACTCATTCCTCTGTCAACAATTAATGCGTTCTTTATGTTAATTTGATGCAGTTATTTGTAGTGATATCAATTTGTCAATACTGTAAGCCTGTTTGATAATCATTTTTATTTTATGACCGATATTTTTAGATCAGTGTCTTTTAAATATTAATTATATAGAATTACTTAAAGTCAGACTATATACGATTTTTAAAAAAATGCTTTAGAAAAAGATTCGGGCCCTTTAGCAAAACAAACTTGTAGCCAATCAGCAGTAAGGGGCGTGGCTATTCGCAGAGGAGACAGTGCTCAGTGAACAGCCGAGCAGAGCGTCAAAAAAATAAAAAGCAACAGAGTAAAATGTCTGCGACACGATAAGGCAAGAAGTTTGACCTGTGTAAATATGGCATCAGCTTTCCAGCGCTGCAGAGAACTCAAGGAGTGGAAGGCCGGCGATTGGACGCCGAGGTTGTTTTGGTTCTTCTTGATAGGTGAGTTACACTGGACACTATACGTCCTTACACAATCCTACGTGTTTAAATTGAACTGGAAATTAGGTGCTGGGCGTCTGGCCAGAGGAGA
>JAUYWG010000039.1:20493908-20519210 GCA_034779775.1 Enteromius afrohamiltoni | reverse complement strand
TGGACTTTGACTACTCTTTTGCTCTGCCTCTGCCATTGATGTTAACCGGTGATGACCCTTACTGTCTGTCTACGCTCAGTGTGTAAATAAAACAGCTTGCCTCCTCCCTCGTGACAGATGGATAGGGCAATATTTGACCGAGATACTCTACGAAAATCTGGAATCTCAGGGTACAGAAAAATCTAAATGCTGAGAAAATCGGCTTTAAAGTTCAAATGAAGATCTTATCAATGCATATTACTAATCCAAAATTTGGTTTTAATATATTTTCGGTAATAAATTGCCTGAATACCTTCATGGACAACACAGTCTCACAAGCAATTTGTACATATTCATATAAGGTGCCAATTTTGTGCCAATTCGTACGACCTCACTCAAACGATTTCGTAAGATTTGCCTAAAACCACGTGGTGGGTAGGTTTAGGGGTGGGGTTATGTTTAGGTCATTCGTACAAATTCATACAAATTGGCATCTCGTAAAAAACGTATGATTTAGAATAAATCGTATGAATTCGTACGAGTGAGGTCGTACAAATCCGACGAATTAGCCACCTCATAAAATATGTAGGAATTGCCTTGAGATCAGGTCGTCATGGAACATGATATTTACTTACTATCCTAAGGATTTTTGGCAAAAAAAGAAAAAAATTATAATTTTGACCCATACAATGTATTTTTGGCTATTGCTTCAAATATTCCCCAGCGACTTAAGACTGGTTTTGTGGTCCAGGGTCTATATATATATATATATATATATATTATAGTAAAGTATAGTATGTATTTGTTGACGGATCAGAAAAAAAAATTGGTTATTGTGTTGTATAAGGCAAATTAAATATAAAGTCAAGTTTCCAAAATTTCATTGTCTAACCTTGTGTTTCCAAAGTAAAGTCTGTGGTGCTGCACGCAGGCAGATGTTTGTGCTGAAAGTCACTGACGTCCAGCTCTGGCCGGGGTAAGGAGGCAGTTCCTCTGAGCTCATTTAGCCATGGGTTTGTCTGGATCAAAAGCTATTACTACTGCCAAGCCTTGCTGAGCGTTACTGCTAAAGCGAAGTGACAACAATGTCCCCGGGGAAGGGTGACCGTGGAGGGCAGAGAGAGGAGGGCAGGGTTATCCAGCCAATGAGAGTGCAAAAAGACTCCCATTTTCGCAGCTCTCTCCCTTAGTGCAATATAACCAGAGAAGGATAATTGCTAAATTTAACTGCTTCCCTTATTGCGCACCGGAGAGCTGCTTCTCCCGGCAGTATTGAGGAGATGGGAGACAGGGGTAAATGAGAAATCTGTTCAGGTTATTAACTTTAAACCCCAAACTTTTACACAGCACTTATACAGAAACGCTCTTGTAAGCTGAACAGAGAAGAGAAGCAAAAAGATCATTATTCTCTTAGGAAATCGAGTATTTCTTCTTTTAAACGGTCAAACGCTAAAGAGAAAAGTCTGGTATGATTCTACAAAAAATGCTTTTTAGGAAAATGTCGGTATTGAGTGTCTTTGGGCCCATGTATTCCAGCATGATTTGATCTTTAATGATGATGAAAGAAGAAAATCTGAACAACAAAGAGGATCAGTGACACTACTTTTCTGTCTCGTAGAAATAAATGTTTTAAATAAGTTTTTACTATAATGTTTCTTGGCTTACATGCATATAAAATGTTCATAATAATATTGTTATGTAATTCAATATTTTATTTATTATATAATAAAACATCCCAAATAAAACTTGCCCAATAATAGACAGCAATAGAATGAATAGGTGTAAAAAGTATTTTTAGTAGAAAATAAAAAAATGTTGAAAGACTGAAATTGTATTTTCTTCTCAAATTAAATAATAATGTATTTTCTTCAAAAAAAAAAAAACCGTCTTTACGATGTCTTTTATGGATTTTCCAGGAAATAAGCATCTTGTTTAAGGATGGCAATCCATTCATGTGGACGTCTAGCCTGTTTTTCAATAACTAGTCTACACCATATACTTTAATTTGACATTTGTGTTGAAAGCGCTGACCAGTCGCTGCTGTAGGCTTGTTCGACACCAAAACTTTGTCCCAAACAGAGGCAAAGTCACGAACACAAGCCCAAACTACAGTGTAAAGGTCAGAAGTGTTGAGGGGCTGCAGAGCTGCTGTTCTCTGACCTCACAGTCTGCACATCAACAGAGTTTTAATGAGCTTTCGCTGAAGGCTTCACCGCCCCGAGGAAAACACAGCCAAGAGAACGTCAGAGTGCAACAATGTCTGGTTGCTATGGCTGGTTGTCAAGGTGTTGCCATATAGTTGCAAATGTGTTCTGATGTTGCTATGCAGTTGCTTTATCAGTCTAAATGGCTTGTCAGGCTTACTTTTCAGGCATATTTAGAACAAGAATCATTAGGAGACATTAAAAACTCTATTTAAGGACCACAGTTCAGGCCTAAAATATAATTAACTGTCATTTTAAATCGTTTCCAATTTATCCTTCCAACCACTAGGTTTTACACAATGCTTAGCAAGGTTTAATATTTTAAAGTACAGGTCAGAATAAGTATGTTGTTTTACTTTTACCTAAATACCTGTTATGCTAAATGAGAAAGAAACGTTATTTCACCCATTCTTTCATTTTAATTTCTCAAACATTATTTGAAGTATTAAAATATTTTTTTTTACATTATGCTACTGTATAGGATGATCCTTAATGCTCCGCTGTTTTCTTTAGCAGGAGATCTGCATTCATATATCAGTAGTTCATTTACTGTGTTTCTGGCAGTCGGGGAGAACAGCTGAATAAATTGTATGGTGATTTTTTTTTTTGTTCTCTCCCTCAAGTGTTAAAATCATTGCATAATCCTGATAAAGCAAAGCTCCCTGTAAAACACTTACATAAAACCCAGGCACCGGCGGCTCACTGTCACACGGCTTGTTATTATTTTAATGCCGAAGTTTTAAGAGTTTGGCACAGGCATAACAACAAGCACAACAAAAATCCATGTTTTGATATCCCGTGTGGGCCTTGGTTCAGAATCTCAGTAGACGACCCGACCAAACCGGTTTAATTAAGCTCTTTTAACAGCAGAGCCCCAGTGTTATTTCTGCATTAGAACACTAAATGTTTTTTATTTCTCTTTTCTGACAGTCAAATCTCAAAGGAAAATTAAATCAATAGCTTAAGAAGGCTTCACGAAATCCAACATAACTGTTCTATATACTTTTGCTTTTCATCTCAAAGAAACCTTTGCGACTTAACACGAGATTGTCAAAGAAAATAGGTCATTTTGAATAACTCTCAACCGTTCTTGAAATATAAAAGATAAGAGCCCACTGCATTTTACAGAATAGCCAGAATAAATAGAGTCGATCATAGAGCCGATCAGAACGAAAGATTCACTTTAATCTGCAAAATGCACTACAAACCACTTCAAACTTTGTTTATCTGAACCTGTAGCTTTTCAAAACTAAAAGCTACTCCTGTTTAAAGCAGATACACCACAATAAAGCTACCAACTGAAAATAAAAAAAGAAACCCTAAAAACGCTTGACCAAAAGAAAGAACAGTGTAGGCTGCAGCACAGATCTTAAGTAATAACAGAAATAATTCTCTTAATTGACAAGGAAAAACACTTTATAATAGCTACACGCTATGAATCATTAGTTAAGCATTAGTAAATAGTCAGTTCATCCTTTATAAAGCATTATTCCCACATTAATAGTCATTAGTAAGCAGTGTATAAATACAGCTAGAACTGGCTTGTTCTTGATTTATACGCATATCTAAATGTACAGAAGATTTAAAGGGTCAGTAATCTTCCTGACGGAACAAATAAACAAACAACACAGAGGGATACGGAACTATTCATTGCAAGATGCAAAATAATATGAAACTGTACAACTGTGCATTTATTTTTATATGAAATTGGGTGTTTGTTTTTCATTTATCAAGTGTACAGATCACCTTTTTTACATCTTGAAATACTATTTCTGTGTTCTGTATCCCTGTACATCTGCATTATAAATGCTTTACAAGGTAAAGTCCTCACTTTAGATGAGCTCACAAAAACAGACCTCTGCCAACTATTAAATGCTTTATAACTACTTGATTTAATCATGAATTACAGCAGGAACATGTGTTCATAAAGCATTTATTAACACACTGAACGGCTTTTATCATGCGTCTAAATAATAAGATGTAAGAATGTACATTTAAATAATTTATTAATCATTTACTTAGACTTTTTATAAATGATCTTATTAAACACTGACAACTACTAAATAACTGGTTTGTAAAAAAACTTAATTAACAAATGCTAAACTGATCGTTAATAAAGTATGAAAATACAAGTATTATTACATTATATATTTGCTCAATAACAAGGCATTTATAGATACACTTGTAAACTGTTTACTAATGCATAATAATGTTGGAGCAATGGTTTATAAAGGATGAACTGAGTATTTACTAATGCTTAACTAATGATTCCTAGTGTGTAGTTATTATAAAGTGTTACCGGAAAAACATTTTGGGACACAAACAATTGCTGTATAATGTAGTGGGTAAGGTGTCATTAGTTAACATTGACGTGGACAAACAAAAAACAATCAATTTATTAATGCATTATTAATCTTTGTTAAGGCTAGTTGTGTTAGTTGTTTTCAGTGCATTAACTAATGTTAACAAACACAACTTGTGATATTAATAAGGCATTACCGTATTAATATTAAAAAAATAATAAATTCTGTAGAAGTATTGTTCATGTTTACTAATAGTGTTAACCAATGTTAACTAATGAGCCTTACTGTAAAGTGTTACCATATTTGGTGTCTATACATTTATTTGTTTAAGTCTAATCAAAATACTTTGGCATGCAGGATAAAAATGCTTTTAACATATATCAAATGTTTTCACTTGCTGGTAAACTGAAGAGAGGAGGAACAGAACAATGCAATTAAGTTTAGAAAGCTACAGGAATGAGTGTGTGATTGTTTTCTATCTAAATGCGTGCTCAGGTCAAGCTCTTAGATGTGTTATGTATGGATGCTCAAGGGTCTGACCTGCTCGTTAGTTGGGCTGCTTCTCTTGATTGAGAAACACGGAGTGTCTGTGCAGCTAATGATGAGACTCCATCACTCGCTGTCGCTGGAAGTCGAAGGGTGGAATTGAAGCAATTGAAACTGTACACTACACTTCATTTTACCCAAGGACACTTGATGTTTGTTGTACGACCTCTGTGTGGCTCCCAATGAATTGCAATCGAATGAACTCAAATGCTCTTTCTAGACTCAAGGTGAAAAAGCCTATAATACCACTGATCCAGATAATATTACTGTTTATTAGAATATGGAATATCCGTGGAAGTTGATTGATTTGACTTGAGACTTGTATTGACTGAGAAAACAGTCTGGTGATAAAATTGACACATTGTTTGTGACGTGAGTCTTTAGGTCTTTGTATGCATTTTTGTTTTTTCAAGAACACATAAAATTGAACCTCATTAATTTTATTTTATGGCAGATAAAAGTTTTACAGGCAGTGAAAACATGATTTCATTTTTAGCAATATGAAAAATTCCTAACAAAAATATATTTTTGGTCTTAAAGTAAAATGGGTGACAAACATAATTTAATAAAATAATAATATTGATAAAAATAACACATTAAATAAATTAATAAACATATTTATTATAATGGAATAATAATTATTAGTATTATTGGTATTGTTAAATTGCTAATGATAACATAAATATAAATGGTAATTAAATATTTATCATAGGATAAAAATCATGTGATGTGGATCTTATAATAATTCCAAATTAAAAATACATTTTCACATTTCATTTTATTATTATTAAACACTTCTCATTTTATTCTTCTTAAACAGCATCTCTTGCTATTTTTCCGTCTTCTTTCGTATCATCAATTTTCATTAGTGTTTTTTGAGAGCTTTTCTAAAGCTTGTGTGTTATTATGAAAACTCTCCTCCTCTCCCAAAACAACTTCTCCTCTATTGGACTTAATTGCTTTGTTCAGCAAAGTGGCAATCAATCATCCCAGCGCGTCAGTACCTGTCACACTACCCAGCCATGAAATGGGAAAGGAGGACACCGCCTAGAGTTTGTTCTCCATAAACATTTTCTTCCACCATTTGGACTGTCAGTAAAGATTGAGAGCAGTTTAACTGGAGAGTTTGGCAAATTTATTAGACGTCCATCTTCATTTCGGTAGATCCACTTTGTCGTTATTGTTGAGACTTAAAAAGGCAATAAAACGTTGAATATATAATACTCTCACTTACAGCTGGAAATTGAGAAACCAGTCTTTTATATACAACAATTGGTAAGGAACTGTAATAATGTTGCTCTCCAGACAAACCTTGCTTTATCCATCACATGTTTGCTTGTGCAGGACCCTGAAATAATACAATTTTGGTATGAACATGAATGATACCTAAACAGGGGCACAAAAAATCTATATTATTAATAATAATACTAATACATGGCATAGTGGCGCTACATTTTGTCAAAATAATTCTGTGAAAATCGCAATAAAATTGAATTATCAACATAAATTAAGAAATTTAAGCTTATTTCTAGAAAATAATGCAAGAATACAGTTTATTTTAGTTGAATGATTTCAATATATAGTTTCAGAGATGCAAACAAGTCACCTTTTGCCAAAAGTTGATTTTAAAATGTTATAATATTAATTTTATAAAGCCTAAATATAAAAAAAAAAGTAAAATATGCGATATTAACTTTTATGTGCTGGAAACGGCAAGTGAGCCAGCCAATGATTATACTGGTAATATCCTGTCATTTTCAGTTGGTGTTTGATGTTTTGTTTTTAGCCCCATCAGGTGGCAGACACCTTTAATCTTTGAATTGATCATCTTTACAGTGAATTTATATTAATAATAATAATAATAATAATAATAATAATAATCATGAGGCAGGAATACCAGGAATGCCTTCAAAACTGTGTACTACAAAAACATTTTTTTAAAATACTTAATACTTTTTTTTTATTATTCCACATCAGGGGATGAGTATGCATCCCTCTAAGCATTAGCATTTTAGCACTAAGCATTTTTTTTTTTTTTTTGCTTGGATGAAGCAACGTGTCCTATCATTACAATCTAATTTCAATAATTTAATTCCTTACAAAATAAAAGCTCACAAATAATTAGAACATATTATAATTACGATTTAAATGATCATATTATTTATTAGGATGTTGCAGAATGATAATACCATTAAATTGCTTTTCCAATTAGCATTTTAATTTTCTGAGAAGTGTTTTGGTGGTCCAACATTCTCGGCTGCCGAAGCCAGATGAAAAGGAATAAGCTCAGACCTTTGAGCTTTGAAATGAGACTCATCTTCATGATTTGATTAATGAGGCAGTGATATGTCTGCTTTATGAGACTGCCATCTCACCTTGATGGGCTGTTAATTTCAAAAGGAAGCACTTCCTGATTGGCCTGGACTCTACCTGTCATTATACAGTATCTGTGTCGTCTAGACCTGCTCCAGCACACGGTCTCAAAGAACAATTACTGCTCATTTTCTCAGCTCTTCTTCATCTGTGTAACTCCACATTTAAATATTCATCATCTTGCCTTTTTCTCTCATTTCATATTTGAATTTCGAGGACAAAGTTTTTATTTATTTATTTTTTTAGTTAGTAGTTAATAGTTTAAATTATTGTATTAAAAAAATTTTCTTAGGTGGAAATATTTAGATATGTTTCCATAGTATTTATATATTAATAAAAATGTAATAATAATAATAATAATAATAATAATTATTATTATTATTATTATTATTATTATTATGTAGCAAGCATCCACTAAAGGCGAGCACAGAAGAACCCAAGTGAAGTCTGTTGTAAAACCCAAACCTCGCTTTACAAATTATTATTATTATTAGAAGTACTAGTAGTGGTATTTTATATTCATATTTGTTTATTTATGATTTATTTCTGTGTGTGTATAAATACGACTTCCCTCTTTGCTTGCTTTTCTGAATTTGTCTTCTGTCTTGTTTGTCCTCTGGAGATGAGAGATTTTCTCAGATTTTGTCTGGGTGCACAGACTCGTCACCGCAGCTTGTTCAGCTAATTGAATATTCAATAAGCGTTTAGAGTGCTTGGCAAGGTGTGCATTGATTGAAACCATCCACTAACCTGCAGCCCTGCAGCTCGGCCACAGAGATTCTCGTCTGCTGTCAGTGTTAGCTACAGCTCATGGGCATGTTTATATTTTGTAGCATCTTTTAATTCTATTTATTAAGGGTATACTCAAACCTACTTTATATTAGGAGTATAACTGCTTAAACCACAATTCAGCCTTCGAGCCTCCTGTTCAGAGAGCGAATCAGGACAAATCCAACACAGAATCATAATGTCTAGGCCAGAAAACATCATCTCTGCTTTTCTAATAAGTGTTATTTTTTTAGTTTTTAATATGAAGACTGCTATTGTTCGCTGTCCTCCGGGAAAAACAGCATTACCTTGAAAAACATTTTATCCTGGCTACGTTAGAAGTTTTTTTCCAATCCTCTTAACGTACTTGTTGAGTTTCTGTTATTCTGCAGGCAAAGACAATATTCCCCAAAGTCTGTACAATCTTTTGTCAAAGGAACATACTACTTAAAAAATGTTGTTTCTTGGGATTTTTATAATTTAAGTGGAATAAACAGAAGTTATTTTTGTTGGGAGGTTGTTATTCCTTTTAAATCGCAACGTTTTCATCTGCAAAGACTTTCAGACTGTGTTAAATTGCCATTTTGACTCTTTTTTTTTTTTTCTCCCCCTCAGACTCTAGCAGCGTTGACTAGTCCTTTTATAATGTCTCTTTCAGAAAGCCCTTTTGTTGTTATGTGCCTCTTTCCATTGGTTTCTTTTCTGTTTCTTCTCATTAGCATTTTAGAAGAAATTATTCCGATAGAAGTCGAGCCAAATGTACCAAAGATGGCATTTCCCAAAAAAAAAAAAAAGGATTTGATTGCCTTAGTGTGCATTTGAATGGAGGAATTATTAAGGAATAAAGTTATTCGACTTCAGCAACCTTGTCCGTCTGGCGGCCGCTGGACCATTTATCTTCTCCCTTTATTGTTCATTGCTCATTAGTCTTGATTTAATTTTCATATCCAGTGCTCACAAAGTCAAATTAAATAGTAGTGCGATCTCTCTCGCTCGCTTCTGTCCAGTGAAATGTTGGAGTGTTGAATTATGGGAAAGGAAAGCACTGTGAGTATTATGGTTCAATGGCTACACCTTGTATATCATTTATTTTGTTTCTAAAAGGAACAGTTCAACCGAAAATGAAAACCCACTGTCACTTTTAATTGAGTCTGTCTTTCAAGCTTTAAAAAGGTTAAAAAGACAACAAAAAAAGAGCCTATATGATTTCAGAAGACTACTGGATGATGGATAATGAATAAAAAAAAATATGAAGCTTATAACTGAATAAAAAATGGAATAAATCTATATTGAAATGTATTATTAAAAATAACAACAAAAATAAACCACTGCTATAATACTGTGGTTGTGTAGGCTATATATATATATATATATATATAAGGTAGGTAAATAACATACATAAAAATAAATAGTATACCTGTATGCATAAATTTCACCTGTATGTATAAAGGTGAATATACATAAAAGGTAAGTAAATAAATATAAAAAAATAAATAAATTAATAATGAATTAAAATTGTATTTATTAGTATTATAGAGAGAGGCGGCTTTACAATTTAAACTGATGTCTTATCATTTTTTAAGGTAAATAAAAAAAAAAATGAAAAAATCAAAGAGCAATCATTATTTATGATTATGTTTTAAGATCCTGTGAAATATAGCCTTATATGTGCTATCTGGACAAATCATTGATCTGTAGACATTGTTTTTTGTGTGGATGTACAGTGCATGCAGGTTTGCTAAACTACTACTTATAAAGCACACTTCCATTTCACTCCTGGTAAACGTAATATGAAAACGTGAATCTGAAAGGATGTTTTTCTCCAGATGAAGATACAGCTTTTACCAGACTTAAAAGCATTACTTTGTGTGTGTCTTTTGTCAGACACGAGCAACAGGGCAGATTGTTTTCTGGAGTAAAGAGAAAGCGAAAAACGGTTCAGAGGATTGTGGGTATTCAAGAATACTTCACAGTACCTGAGAACGGCATGAATCGGCGCGACCGCGTCCTGTGAAAATGGTCAAGTAAGGGTCAAGGGTATTTCATGTCACTTTCTCTACCCACTTTCAGCCTTTTTGCCCGTGAAACCTTGACAAACTGATAGATGAAAGGAGAACTGAGTAAAATACAAGAGGCTAAACACATTTCAGACTGTTTGAAGGTCACCGCTGCGATCTGCCAATGTATCATTAATCACTGAATGATTCCTACAGCAGACATCCCACTATCTCCTTCAGCTACGATCGCATGCAAACACACACACACACAGCCGATTAGCCGGTTTTACACAGCGTACCGAGTTGTCGAGGTTATCTGCTACAAGGTTATTTAAGTGCATACTGCATGTCAATGCTTTATAGTTGGGTGGTCGGGTGCATGTTTCTCTTGCGGTGACAGATGCACTCCAGGCATGCTGTTGGTGCTTTGCATTGCTTCGGCTCAGATGAAGCGCGTTGTCAGGTCACCTTGAGTATGCTTTTGTCTAATACGTGTGCATTTCAACACCCTGGTGTCTGACAAACATAGAAAACACTCCAGGCTTTGAATATCTGCGTCTCTGAATATGAATGAGATGCTTTGTGAACGTATGACTTAATAGATCTGAATTACCAGGACTGACGGTCTTTCGTCCAGTTCTCTGGAGGTATGCTCATCCATCATAACCTCCTCATTTGGACGCAAAAATAAATAATACAATAAGCCAGCTGAGGCTGTGAGTAAATGATTTCACTGCAGTTAAGGGGTGTTGTGACACAAATTAGATTTCCTGAAACCACTAAAATCACTTTACAAATGTCCTCAAGTGACTTATTACTTTTATCAGTGCATTCAGTATTTACTTTATTATTATTATTATTATTATTTATAGATGTAAAAAAAACTTTTACGACAACTTCAAACTTTATTTGCAGATATATTTTAATATTTTTAAACAGCATTTTTGTAAATATAAAGACTGAAGTTACGGAAGATGAAAAATCAGCTTTCCATTCCAAGAATAAATTACATATCAAAACATATTCAAATACAAAACAGTTCTTTTAAATTGAATAATATTTCACAGTTATGATGATATTTTTTTATAAATCAATGCAGCGTTGCTGAGCATGAGAGACTTTTTTCTATAAGAAAATGGTAAAAGTAGTGTACACACATGTATACATTTATTGTTAAAAATTCCACTTATTTATTAATTTCAATGTAAAAGGTTATGGTTTTTTTTGTTACATTTTGCTGTCACGTTGATACATCAAATGCCCTTGTGTATATGTATGTACGTATATAGTCATATATAGACAAATTGAATCAGTTTAATTTTGGCATATACGTAGCAACACATTTCTGGCCAGCTCATCTACATGTGGGCGACTCCGTCTGAACTGGATGAAAATGAGTCTCTCGCTGGCTTTTTAAATAACGATGCAGCAGCCTCATCATTCTTTATGACACTGATCATCTATTATGAACTCCGATATGATAAAAAAGGCCTTTCCTTAGCGAATATGCCTGCTCTTTTCCAATTCTGATTTCCATGGATCTCTCTCGCCTTTAACCTTGGTTGCTGACAGATAATAACTTTGCCATTGAAAGGCTACCTTTCCCTGCACATAAAGGACGTTTAAAAGAGATGTATTACTCTTCCGGTGGTGATGAAGCTTTTGCAGTGGAGGATTATATCTCTATTCATTCTCATTTATTTTGCCTTAGACCTCATTTGGATGACTTTGGTCAGTAATTATAGCCAAGGTTATCGGTGTTCAGATGAGAAACTTTACCTTCCCCTTCATTAGCTCAGTCCTTATCATAGACAGTCCTCCCCTGCCATTGTTCAAGTCTCTTCAGTGGATCTTCACACTGTTTTTCAACTATTACCAAGTCAGTAAAGTACAACAGCGCTTTTTGTGACCTGAAAGTGTACAACGTTCAAAAAAATGTATTTATTTTTTTCCAACCTGGTCTCATAAAAATATGTATCTCTGTGCACTTTTTGTGCAATACTGTTTTAATGTGGCTTTCTGGACGTTTCACCACAGTTTCAAAGTGGCGCTAAAACAGAGGTTTAATACGTGAATGTTTTTATTATGTTGATAGAGGTCAGAGATCAGAATTGAAATATCCATGGACTGTTGCTAAAAGTTAATGCTCTGTCATGCCAATAGTGTTAACAAATGCAAAACTGATATAAAAACACATTTGTAGATGCATCCCACCACAGAGGCGAAGAGTGGGATAAAGAGGCATGCATAAACGAGATACAGAAGGAAAGGAAACAGGCTTGTTTATAGTGGATACATACAGACCTGATTGGTTAAAACGGAATAGGCTAATTATTTGTGCATGCTCCTCCCCGAAATTTGTTTGAAAACATCACCTTATGGGGACCAATTATTAAATCCCCACAAAGATAGAAATACCAGTAAATTTTGACCTTGTGGGGACATTTGTATTTAGAAAATCTAAAAATGCACATAGTTTCCTAGACGGGGTACAGTTTCCACAGAATTAAAAATCCATTACGCCTATGGAACATGTAAACCCAATGTGTGTGTGTGTTCCCTCCAGTCTTGCTCTACCAGCCTAAGATTCCCTGCCTGTTGGTTTCCCAAGGCAGTCTGCCAACCAAGCCCGGCACTGAGAATCAATCCCTGAAACTAGCCTGCTTTGAGTCCCTTCACTCTGGTTGCGTGCTCTGCACTGGCCTGCCTGATTTGCCATCTCCTGACAATCTATCTCTGGACACATTGTTCTCTTCCGCTGGCTGGAGTTTGTCTCAAGATTGTTCACCCCTGTGAACCCCTGAACTTGTGCTTCCATCACTCTGCATTTGGGTCCATTCCTGTTGACCGTGAAATTCAAAAGTTTTGATATTGTTTTGAAGTCATAAAATTATATTTTACAAGTAATTGTCCAAAAAAATACGTTTTACTAATTGAAACTCTGTAAAGGTGTTTTAATGCCTTCTTTTCTTTTCTTTTTTAAACTGCAGCGATATGTACTTATTGGTACATATTTTGTGTCTTGCTAAAAAGTGCACCCAGGTACATTTACTGTATGCCTCGAGACCAGTGAGATTGCTTATCGAAACTTGCTGAAATAACTGAAATAACTTTAGTTATTAAAAGTTACAATGACAAAAGCTCACTTTCCGTTTTCCAGTAAAAAAGTATCTAATAAGATAATTGAACTGGTTTTTGAATCCGTTCACTTTTAGCGAATTGTTCGAAAGAATCAGTTTGCTGAAAATAATCAGATTCCCCTGTTGAGGCTCTGGATTACACTGAATAATGTTGTAAATAATGCACAGACTGATCATTCTGTTCATAAGACTTCAATATATCGCCAAGAGCCCATGGGCATTCATTTTGTGTTTCTTGACATGCTTTATTTTTTGTTTCCTTGCACTTTATGAATCACCAAGAAGCAAAGTTTCAACTAAAAATCTTCACTAAAGAGAGTCAAATACATCTTGGATGGACTAAGGGTCAGTAAATTAACATAAATTTTCATTTTTGGATGAACTATTCCTTTGATATTTAAAGAGCAAGAGGATTCAGAAAATTGCCATCTCACTGATGCTTTTTATTTTTCCTTTTATTAATTACACCAACAAACTCAAGATGATCCGGTTGCTAAGTGATGGTTTCTATGGTTCATTTGAGGAGGAGGCAGTAGAGAGGGACATGGAGGGACTGTGTATTGAATCGTGATGTATTCAGAGATGCTGTAGTGTGTGTGAGTGGCCTCATAAGGTCACTGAGGTTAATCAGTTGCTAGATGCCTAAGAGGGAAATTATATGTGTGCTCAAAAACAAATTCTGCATAACCAACAAGCTTTGGGATATAAAGAGGACAAAGAACAGGTTATGCTTGGTCATCATTTTTTTTAATGATAAATACATAACATTTGTGAAATTAGAAGCTATGTTTGCCAGAACTTTTCAGTAAACATATAATACCAATATTTGATGGATTTATGTGTAAATTTACAGTAAAAGAAGAATTTAAATATTGGTAATACACCAGTTTACTGAAATACTAAACCTTTTACTGCTTTACTGTCTTTTTACTTAAAATTTCATGTTTAGTTCAATATTTTATATATATTACCTATATATTTTCGTTGTTCTAAGTGAACTTTCTAAGCAAGGCATTTAACCATTAACCAGTTAAGAGGTAGCATTTTTTACACATTTTACTGCTAAAATTATGCTCTTGTTAATCTCAACAGCATGATTTCACTATGGTCAATTTGGAAAACCCTTTTATTGGAAAGAAAGACTCTTATGCCCAGCAGAGCTTATTTGATTAAAAATGTAGTTCAGTGTCACACGATCCTTTAGATATCATACTAATATACTTTGACCCCCCCAACTATTTCAGAATTATTTTATTTTTAAATTGTAATAATCTTTCACTATTTTGCTGTTTTTTACTGCATTTTTAATCAAATAAGCATAAGAGGCTACTTTCAAAAACATTAAAAGCATCAAATTAGATCTAGCAAGTGATTCACTATACATAATTATGCAGATATTTTTTTAAGATGCCAATGACTCTTAGATCTGAAGATTGTAAGGGCTGGCAGCCATTGTTCCCTGAATAAATTTTGTTCTTTCATGTTAATTTCTCCCATGCAGCTGCCAATCAGAGCAGAGTTTGTGCAGGTTCAGTGATGATTGACCCGCAGGAGGAACAAATCTGTTTCCCCCATTAGTTTAATCTCTCGACTGCTGTGTCATCAATAATCGAAACACTCTTACAGTTTTTCTACCTCTCCAAAAGAACTCAAATGTGAAAATGCAAATGCTTTAATTCCGTTTCTGCAGATTACGGCACGGTTCTTGCCCTCTGTCGCCTTATTGATTGACAGGCACATTTTGTGGCTCCTTCATTTTTTTTTCTCTGTCAAATTAGAGGCGTTCAATGTAAAATTTCACCCTGGCTAACCACACGAGAGCCACTCAAATTAAAACCAGACGATAGCTCTCAGTTTTTCCAGTATAGAAGATTTTAACTGCAGACGGCGGGTCAATTTCAATCAGCCAAAGTCACCAGGCAATTGAGCCCCCACATATCTCATCCTACATCCTCTCCTGTCCGTCTCTGATTTCTCTCGTTTTCTTCCAGCATACCTCGTAATGCGAGTGATAATGTCGCTTCTCTCAACCTGTTGCTTTTGTCACTCGGGCTGAATCTGTCCATCTGTCATCTCTATGGAAACTGCCGAAGAGCTTCATGACTTCATTTCTGGTCGAGTTAGTCATTGGACATTTACACTGACATAAAAGCATTTAGAAGATGCTTTTATATAAAACAACTAAATGCAAAGTTCCATTTAATCTGTTCGTTTTCTGATAATCAAATCTATGATCTAGGTGTTGATATAGAAACATTGCTGTTGCATTTTTAAAAATGTGGTCAATTTTGCTTCCACAACATGTTTTTTTTTCGACTAGGGCAAAGAAAACACCCCTAACACATTTTTAAGTGTTTACATTATTACAGTTTATCTATTTGCATCAGTAGATTTCAATTACATGACATTATCTTTAGAGGCTGTTTTCTCTAAATGAGTTTTTATTTCCACTCCAGCAGCAAATTTGAGATTATTTTAAACCACATAAGACAAACAATTGTTCACTTTTTAAATAAAACATATAATAATAATAATTTAAAAAATATGAGAAGTGTGTTAGTAAAATTGCAAAAAATTGCACGTTAGTTTTTAAGTAAACAACTTATTCCTTATATAAATTTAAATATTTACCATGTTGATATTTGCTATTATTGTAGTGACACTATTTTTAATAGCGATACATATATAATTTTTCAACCAAAATACAAGCATTTAAAACCACGAAACAATTTTTCGATATTTATATCAAGTCGATATTTCTTACTTTCTACTGTGCATTATGTTATTGATCATGTATCATTCTCCTCTACGAACATTTTAGATTTTTTTTTGTTTTTTTACATTTTTACATTTGAACTTGGCTTCATTCAGTGTTGAGATTCATGTGTTGATATTTAATAAGGCAAACACCTCATTTTGGATGTTTAAACATAGCATTTCATTAAAAAAATATTATTATCTTATTGTACACAGCAGAAAGTATAGTGAAACGCTGTTCACATAAAGTGTCTTGCATTAAGAAATAACCCTAAAGAAAAAAACATTTGCAAAACTTAAATCAAGATCTGTTCTCTGAAAACAGAAACCGCTCTAGTTACAGCATGTACCGGAAACAAACTAGCTGTACTAGATGCAGTCATTAGCCGCAGGTTAGTTTCAGCACCTAAGCAAGCTTTGTCCTTCTGTAACCCAAATGTCTAATGCATTCACAGCGTGCATATTATTTAGATGCCTCTGCCGATAGGCTTATGTTGCCAGGACAACCTGATTGTCAAAACAGCTCATTAGTAATAACAGCGACGGCCTGGATCGCTCTCCTACCCTCAACACCAGCATTCAGAAACATTTATGATGCCAAGCCATCCAAAGCCAGTGACCTTGATGGGCTTTTTAAAACAGACTGAGAGGCTTAATGGATCTTTACACCCAAGATCATTGCACCTGAGGGAATACATTACAAGCTACTTCATCACAGAGAAAAGTGGCATCACACACAGCAGATGTAATTGGGTTTCTTTGCTGCTTTTAAGACCACTATTTAATGCAGTGTAAAATATCTGTATATCCATGGGAATCTTTGAGATTTGCTTATAACCCTGAAACGGTGTGCGATTTGTATATTATTCTGCGACTGATGTGTTAGGCTGAATTTGGCCTTGGATAACGTATTTGTCTCTGAATGCAGCTTGACCCTCAAATTCAGATGATAATTAATATTATATATATATATATATATATATATATATATATATATTATTTGTGGGCCGTTCTCGTGTTAACTTGAGACTCTTATCGCTCAATAAAGAAATATATCGCCGTTAATCTATTCACAAAGTTGTTTTGGGAGCTGGGTATATACTATGCAAGCTATGATGACTTTCACCTTGATATTTTAGTGCGGATGTATACCTAGCCGAATTGCGCTGTAGCCCTATTCAGACGGGACTAGTTTTTCTAAAGGTTTCATTTTATACACATTTTACATTTGATGTTTCCTTTTATACACATCCATTTTTAATTAAATTATTAGGTTTACTTGAACACAAATCTATTGACATCAGTATACAGGAACTGAATCGATCAATTATTTTGTTGCCCCAACTATGCACTATTATTACAGATGCTATTTATCGTTCACTTTCAGCATCGCCTGTGCCCCTCAGAACATTTTCAGGTTGTGTCGAAAGCCGCTGTGGTCGTGTAGGTTTCTATCCTTCCCATGCAAAGTGCTGTCCCACGCAGATTCACGCAGGCGGCCCAAGGCCAGGCTTATCGAGAGAGAACCGCTGGCTGTGATCTCTGTGACTAACGCCAAGTTGCTTCAGCGTGGCCTTCTCTCAAACTCCCGACCGCCTCTGACTCACGGCCGCTCTTTGTCATCTTCTTTCTACAGCTCATTTTTTTCTTCTTGCTGGCTGACCGTGGCAGATAAGAGTCAGGACCCATCAGAGCCACTGAAGCGGGTGCCCAGGCGAGTGCCTGACCTAAATGCTTGACTGCACTCAGCTAGCTAACCACATTCAGCGGGCCGTGGAGGTGGAGTGAGGCTCTTCTGCCGTCTACGGGTGCGTATAAATTGCTAGCTTGCAAAGGTAAGCTTAATCCACCTTATTCTGACAGACATTAGTGAGGAAGGGACACACTTGAATGTCTCATCTTTACATGTGTGGCTTCTGAAACACTTATATTTCATGTAGAATATTGCCTTCTCTAAGTAGCGGTAGATATTAAATTGATCAAAACTGCTTTTAAATTTTAATATCTTTTAGTGTTATGGTACAAACCTTCTGGTGCTTCATGTGTCAATTTACAGTTAAATCTTGACTGATTTTGATCAAGTAAATATCAGAATACCTGCAGTATATCTCCAGATGAACTCTTACTGGGCTAAAGCCGCTCAGCTTTACTTGTTTCTCCTTTATTTTCTAGAAAATTCAGTGTGTCTCAAATCTGATCATCAGGATCTTTTGAGGAAATTTACTTTCACTGTTCCTCAGTGGAGCAATGATCTTCACAAGCCTCCAAAACATCTTCTTTGGTTACATTACAAGCATAAGAATAAATAATTTGCTCAATTTGAGCCAAAAGATCCCGATACATGAAATACGTTTTATCCTTTATATTTTCATATTTTGCCCAAATGTTCTTTTTTTTTTTTACATTAAATAATATATGTTTTTTAAATGTTAGTTTTACAGGTTTAAGTATATAACCAACGTTTTAAAATAATTTACTTTACTTTTAAGAAATGACCTAAAACCCAAAAATATTGTCACACCAGACCATAAAATCATGAAACTTTATGTGCATTCTTTTATAAAAATGCATTTATAATTGGATTCATATATATAGTTCTTCATATTTATTTGTTTATTAAAATTTATGTAAAAAAAAATAATAAAACCATTATTAAAACAAAACAAAATAATGATAATCTTAAACGTAAAAAAATAAATAAATAACTTTATAGTTGTTTTTGTTAGACAATTATGTACAAAGCTTTAATTTTATTAGAAAAATAATTTTCTTTTGTTGGGACTTTTGAGATTTTTTAATTGTTCTTTGATGCATGTTCCATTTCATTATATATATTTTTAAAGTTCCCTACCACCTGCTGAGTAACAATGTTTCATGGACCATCTAAATTAGTTTTTACTCACACTTAGCACTTATCATTTGGCAAGTATTCATTTGATACCCTGAATATGGTATTGTGAATTAAGCCACTTTTTGCCAAACGTGCAGCTATCTAATAACTTTAATCATAAAACAAGGCGTGTGCAGAGGTGGGACAAAGTTGTTTCTGACGCGAGAAACCTTGACTAACAGGGCCTCAACTATAAAGCAGACAATTAAGAGTTGCAATTCAACTCTCCCTGCCAAACAATCTGAAGTGGCGGTGAGATAAACAGTGGCAGGTGAGAACATTTCATGTTGGTGGGCAACGATTAATTGCTCAGCAGTGTTTTTAACTCATCGCATTTTAATGAAGCCGCTCGCAGTTATCACTCAGGGTCCGAAACTCAGTGCTGCTCATTAGGAGAGGAAAAGCTGCCAGTCATTCAGTATAAGGCCAGAGCAGCGTCTGGTAAACATCCCACAAAATGATGAGAGTGCACTTTTTCGTGCACTTCGGCAGTGCCGACTGACCCCTGGGTCAAGCCAAAGCTTTTGATTAAAGAACAATTTCAGTCATTGGCTAGTAATGGATTCTTAGGCAGATGATTAATTAGTGCTTTAATTGAGGTAATTAAATGATGGGTGCAAAGGAGAGTCAATGCGGCAAGGAGAGAAGCCAGCAGAGATTGGAGGTCTGGCCTGCGGTGTCACACAGGCAGATTGCCATAATTACTGCAAGGAAATTGGGGTCATTTCCAACCTCTCTCAAAGCTACATTTACACACACACACACACACACACACACACACAAAAAAATAAAAATAAATAAATAAAAATAATAATTATGGGTAAATGCTACAGACATTGGTACATTCGTGAGGAGATCTGATGTTTGGTGCGTATATTTAAGATTATATCAATTACTGCTGTCATTTCTCATATAGATCAAAATGACATTAAGAAATATTATAAATAAGTATTAGGAACCATGCTTTGCATTTATATGCGTTTTGTTGTGTAAAAAAAAAAATGAAGCATCTTCTAAATTAGTAATGTTTTCTTGTTATTGCATGTTGCATTGAGACCCAATGTAAAAGTTTTGTTTTCATGTAAATGATTCAATTACACACTCATAATGCTTTGTTGAATGTATCAGTATGTTTGAATGAATTGGTTGAGTAAATGATTCAGTAACTCACTCGTATAAAGACCTGTAACATGCAGAGAGTCCCTGAAAAACCACCAGTAGTGAAAACTGCCAGAACGATATAATTAAATGATAACTTCTCAAGCAGAGGAGCTGTGCTGAAAATTCACTTCTCTGACATTTCTCTCCTGCCTGCTGTGTAGTGAAATGTCTGTTTGAACTTTGTGGGCAGAATCCTGCGGGTTGGATCTTCATTCACCTTCATGTGCTAGTTCAGTGGTCTGTTGGTTCTTAAGTTTAGCTGCTTCACTTGCTCTAAATCAATCAATGTGCTCTGCAGAAAAGTCCACTCTATGTATACTTTTGTATTTATTTTATTTCTTTTTTCCCTCTTCCTATGTTTAATCGATAAAGTCATGGGTCTATTTTATTATTTGTGTATATAGATTTGGTAATATTTAACAGAATTGTGCATAAAAAAGAAAAAAAGACTGATGAACACAAAATGAACTAAATTGAAATTTTGAAAAAAAATCTTTATATTTGTGGAGAAACTGTGGAAAAATAGAAGAGGTCTTCCACACTGATCTAGAAAATTTATTATTATTAATAATAATTATTATTATTATAATAAGCTGTCATTTTAGTACCATGAACGATTTATTAATTATTTTCTATTTGTTTTTATTTTTTAGATTTCCTTTTTTTTTGTTTCAATTTCAATATTATAGTATTTAATTTTTTTGTAATTTTATTAGTTTATTAGCATTGTAAGCTATTTTTTATATACTATTATTTAGAAATCATTTTAAGTTCAGCATCTGTTTAATGGTTTTCATTTGAACTATAATACTGTATGAAATTGTACAATAATAACCGAATAATACATGCCTTAGCCTATATACAAATATAAATTTGCATCAGTTGGTAAGGCCAATTGATTTTTAATTCAAAACAAAAAAGAAATTGTTGCTCAACCTTAAACCGACATGTCCGTTCATTGGGAATAAACATTAATGATAACAAAATAACATGAAGAAATAAAAAACTTTGAGAAGAAGTGAGGGCAGAAGAGGCCACTGGAAATGGAAGAGACGGGATTTTGCTCCTTTGCACTCGCTGCCTTCAAAGCGTCTCAATCTGGGTCACTGCACTTTGTTTCCCCCGGTTTGCCTGTCAAGTTGAATATGTAGAGACCGGCCTTGCCTGGGGCCTTCGCTAAAAGATATCAGTTTGAGGCGAGTCTGCTGAGGACCGTAGGCATGGAGAATGAAGTCCCGTTGACTGTCTGCGGTCCCCGGGGTCCAGGGGTCTGGGGGCTTGTGCTGAGCTTTACCAGCTGCTGAACTCTGCGTCCGACACGTGCCAATGTCCTCTAGAACCCATGCCGGGAAACAGAGTTGTTACATAAAGGCTGGCAAAAGCGGCATGCAATCCACTGCATCCTCCGTCACAGAACTTCTGCTTTGTGCATTCTTGTGTGTTTTGACAGCAGCAAATGTTTGGCTGAACACCAGCCAGATGGAGTTGCATCTAGCTGCAGTTTTACATCCAAATAAAATTCATTAGTAGTGCTATTTAAAACAACATATAATATTATTTACTTGTTTAAAAAAATTCTATATTATTATTTCTTCTTATTTCTTCAAAGTATCTGTCCTCCAAACTAAAACTGCTAAATTGTCTTACTTACTTATTACTTACTAATATAAAATATTGGTGGAATTCTGTTTTCCATTCTAAAATGTCATTTAGTGTAGTTAGTTAGTATATTTTAGTATTTTTCAGTACTTTCAGTTTCAGTACTTTTATGTTTTTGTCATTGTATAATTTTTGTCATTAAAGTTTATAGTTGCATTCCAGTTTTAGTTTATTTTATTTTATTTATTATTATCTATTTTATTTTATTTAACATAATGAAAGTTTGTTTTATGATTTAAGTCTTAGATTCATTTATTTGTTCATTCATTTGTTCATTTAAAGTAATTGAAAATGTATGTTTTCCGAACTAAAATGCTAAACTTTTTTGTATAGTTGTATAGTTAATTTTTTAATTGTATTATTTTTGTATGTATTTTTTTTTTATGCCAATATGCAGTATATATATATATCTATATATATATATATGTGTGTGTGTGTGTGTGTATATATAAATTGTCTTAAATTAGTTTGCATAGATTTTTATATATATTTATTTTTTATATATACGTGTATAATAAATTTGTCTACTAAGTAAAAACCCAATATAGAATTTGTATACTATGATTATTATTATTATTAAGATCTTTATGCTGCAATTGTGTACTATGTTGAATTAAGTAACAATACAATCTATTTTACACAATTTCTTCTCAAGTCAGTGTGAAACAGCAGGTTCCCGTTGTCTTTGCATGTTTTGACAGCAGCAAAGTGTTTACCGCAACACAAGCCAGATGAAGTTGCACCCAGCCTCAGTTTAGCGTCCAAATAGTATTCATGCATGGATAAGGAAACCCGTCAAACTGTAATTCCACGTCTTCTGTGCCGTCGAACGTCATCCTCCTTAGCTCTTTACTGAAGCACAACGGAAATAGAGCGGCGCGTGCAACTAACCGTATGCCTCATCAATCAGAGTACAGCAGGTGGTGCTTAAGTCGCACTCTGATGGATCTGCAGAGTGCAGCAGAAGTAGAGCTCCAGCAAACCAACTTTCTGCAAGACTGCCTGTCCAAATAAACAACATGTAAACGCTCGCGAATCAAAAGCCTTTAGCATCCGATGCACCTTTTAGATTGAGTCGCTCGATAAGCGTCCGATACGGGAAGTGTTGGCCGCGCGCGAGCTCTCTGCTTCATTATAGAGCGTTTCCCCTCTGCATCGATACTTGATGCAACACGCCAGATCTCATGTCTACTTAATTAGATTAAATTACCTGTGAAATAAACAGACTAGCACACTAAAGCACCTTCAGTTGAAGCCAAATAGACTCCCAGCAGATGCGGGTGAGCCAAAATCTCGACAGTTGGTAACATGTCATGCCGGGAGACACGAGGTTGAACCAGTGGCCCTTGAAGCACTGTTCTTTTCTCTCTGCCAAGCTGTTCATGTCCATTAATTAGAGCTGCCATTCCTGACAAAAAGCTTGACAGAAATCCGCTCTGAATGCTCTCTCTGTTTGTCACTTCTATTTTGGAAGCTGTGAACACTCGAAGAGTGACAGTGTCTCTTCGTCTGCGTGTAAAGTGTAGGTGTGAAGAGCAGCTCGTTTTCAAATCTGCTCGACTGCTGGAGCTTCTCCTCAGAAGAGGACGGCTTTCTCTCGAGAGTGCTGGGAGATTTCAGTTCTCGTGAATGACGCGCTTTTAGCTGTGTTTGTTTTTTAAACCTTGGGAAATTCAACACGGCCTACAGTAGCTGGGTAAAAGTGGAGCAGTTTTCAATTCATACTGGAGAGACTCTGGGGCTAGTTGTCACATGGGCTCTGTGTCAGTATCTGCGAGATTTATGGTTTTATCTAACAGTAGTTATGTTGTTTCAATAAAATAGTGCAAAAGTGGCTTAAATTATTGGATGGATGGATATATGAAGAGTTAATTTAAAAAACAGATGACAAAAACTTTTTAACAATTGTAGTTTTACAATTGTAACAATTAATTAAGTATTCCGATAATTCTCAAACAAACTGCAGTTGTTGTTTTTTTAACTAGGTGAAATTTTTTTCATTTAAATAATGTGTATTTTATTTATATATATATATATATATATATATGTGGCAGTGGACTTCTGCCTACACACACGACCATTGAAGATGTTGATGGGCCTTATCCCAGACCCTCTCACTCTCCCTGAACCAGTTGATGGCATGAATGTCGGATGGTTCACCTGTCCAAGGGAAGAGCGGGGTCTGGAATCAGAGTATGCACTGGAATGGAGTGAGTCTGGTGGTTGCTTGCCTTATGGAGTTTTGTGCATATTCGGCCCAGCCCAGGTACTGGTTCCAGGTGTTCTTGTAACCGGGTGATGACTTTACTGATGTGTTCATGGATGTTGGAGGAGAAGATGAGAAGATCTTGTGCATGAAGTTTTGGAAGATGGAGGGTGCTTTTACTAATCCACAAGGCATCACAAGATATTGATAATGGCCGGTAGGGGTGATGAAAGCTGTCTTCCCCTTGTCCCCTTCGCGGATCCTAATGAGGTTATATGCACTTCTCAGGTCAAGCTTGGTTAAGACTTTGGCTCCATGTAACTTCACCAGAGCTGCGGGGACGAGTGGAAGCGTATACTTGAAGTGTACAGTTACCTGGTTAAGTGCACAGTAGTCTATGCATGGACGCAACCCACCATCTTTTTTGGCAACAAAGAAAGAGCTTGAAGCAGCAGGGGATGTAGAGGGATGGATGTAACCTTGAGCAAGGGCTTCCTGGATGTATTCAACCATGGCTTTAGTTTCCGGGATGGATAATGGATAAATGTTGCTGTGGGGCACTGGGGCAGCCGGGAGAAGATCGATGGAACCAAGAGCCCTCCAGAACCAAGAACCGAATCTTCTCCTCATGACACTGGCCAACTCGTAGGTGAATAGGTGCAGTGTGGTGTTTCACAGTCTTCTCCGAGAGAGGTTGACCAGTGACCGATTGAACTTGATACATGGTTTTAATGCCAAGATGTTGCGTGAGATGCCCGGTGATGAAGTTTCCCACTGACCCTGAGTCAATGAGGGTGACGTGAGGGGATTCATTTTATCACACATGGGAAGAAGTGTACTCGCCACGGGGCATGGAGGGCGATGAGGGCAGTCCTGGATACCATATCCGGACTGACCACAGTATAAACACAGACCCAGTGAAATCCTTCTTTGACGTTCTTGTGGGGTAAGATGTCGACTGTCTTCTTGCATGGGCTCAGTGGAGGGTTCTGGAGGGCTGTGGTCCCTTGGCAGGCAGGGAAAAGCGGCTACAGTGCTCAGGGGTGGAGAGGCGTACGACTGTACCCAGGCTGAACAGTTGATTGTCATCTGAATAAAACGCTCTAATCCAAATGAGGTTTGTAAGGGACGAGCATCATGCGGATATTAGGTTCCAGCCCTTGCCTGGTAAAGATATTGTCTTTTAATTTTCATATTTACATTCAAATGAACGGTCTAAAGATGAGTGTTTCAATGGTCTCGGGTTCACAGTAGTCATGTATATTGTTAAAACATTCTTATAGACTATTATAGATTTGAGTTTGTAACCGAAGAGACAA
>JAUYWG010000039.1:20477000-20487635 GCA_034779775.1 Enteromius afrohamiltoni | reverse complement strand
CGAGTTCCCATATGTAACGTCTCCGTTCCCTCCTTCAGGGAACGTGGGTTACGTTCGTAACCTAGACGTTTTTTTTATTAATTTAAAGTATCCCAGCTAAATGAAAATATTAATTTCTTTAAAAGAAAAAAGTTATCCGCAAACTTTTGAACAGTGGTTTCTACAGTATACACCATAAAAGTCCATATGACTTATAGATATGATATATCCAAACAAACTGATCAAGTGTATTACTATTCAAGTCCACTTCAGTGCAGATCTAAAATCAAATATTGTCACAATACATCAAAAAAGTGACATTTGGTAATGACACACAATGGTGTCACACCAGATTGTAGTCCATTTCAGAGCTTCAGCTGCAGATTATCAATTAGTTTCTCACACAAAGCTGTCATTGTTTTGTCTTCAAAATGGGCATGAGAGTGAATTTTGAGTTCAAGTGTATTTGGGGAAAAAAGGCAAAAATAAAGCAAGAAAGAGACAGAGAGAAAGGAACATGTCTGTCAGTGTCTGTCCTTATATCCATGTGCCACAAACTCTAACCTTGAGGGATTTGAGTGGATTTGATTTGCACTGTAGAGAGTGCCTTTAAGGCATTGTCAACATGGCCCCGGGCTCTGGAGACGGACCGTTTCACCTGTACAACCCTCATGAAAAATGATAGAAAAATCTCCACAAAGCACTGCCAGATGTGCCTCCTAAATTACAGGGGTTTATCCCAGCAACAGCATCTTTAAGAATTCCCTCAGAAGTCTGGCACGATGCTCTTTATTTTTTCAAGGAGATGAAGATGAGGGCATGGCATGGCGATTGTCACTCTGCTCTTATCGTTTCATAACAGAAAGGCGCTGTAATTGTTTCCGGTTCAAAGATTTTTATCTTTTTTGGCTTGGAATTAGAGACAGAAATGGAGTGGAACAATTAGACATGCTCTTCCATTTGCATTTAATGAGGTGCAGAGGTCTTTAGCAGGGGTCGCTGGCAATTTCAAAGACACCTCAGTACATCACACGCTGACTTCTGCTTAGCACATTCACTTCACATTCACACCATGTCGGTGGATGGGGAAAAACACTTAACTGGAAGGTTTTTGTAGCGTTTGTTATTGGAAAAATATAATATTATCATAAATAATAAGCACACAGTATATCCCTGGGGTTTTCACTCTTTTATAGCACAGGAGAGTATAAATATTATTTTATGCAGCAGATTGAAATGTATTTTTGCTGCTGAAATCACGAAAATGGACCCATCCCTAATACATACTGCAAAACTATCGATACAAATGCTGTTTAATGCAGCCGATTCAGTAAACAAATGACAACTACGGCAGAATAATGTTCAGAAGTTATGTTAAAATTATTTTGTGCAGTGCCTTTGTCTCAGTCGAGTGGCAAAACAACGCAGACAATACATCTAGAGACAAAGAATCATTCTTAGTGATCACTGCATTCATGCATCTCAAAAAACCCAATGACCAAGCCACTGAAATAAAGAGCAAACTTCATTCTCATTTCGAGTCAACTCACTGTCAGACTGTCGCACATAACAGGACACTTAAAGCGTAATTGCATAGAATTATGTCTTCACCATAACAAGAGCTACAGAGATGGATAATTAGTTTCCATAAATGCAAGATACTCAAGACAATAAGTTTAAAACCTCTTGAAATACAATAAACATGATTCCATAGCCTGGAATCATAATAGCTGGTCACTAATGATTGTTTAGCATCTTAAAGAGAGAATAAAAAAAAGGCTACCAGTGTAAATATATATATATATATATATACATACACAGAATACAACAAATTTATAACAACAAACAGGTGAAATAGAGAGAATTGTAATTTAATTGTAGTTTTTTTTTTACTGTAAGCCTACTAATCCTTTAAACCTTATATAATACATGGAGAGACAACAAATAGAAGATTTCATTAAAACCATATTTACTTTTAAGTTAATAATACCATTATTAATTGATAGGCAAATATCAAAGTACATTGAGAGGTATAATCTTCATGAATAATTCATATTTTTGACCTTCTAACTACATCGTCCAACTATTGTGATATTTAAAAAGCTACCGGCACTGTAAGTAGTTTATGAATCGACACCTTTGATTTTGTGTTTATTAACGTACTTCATTAAGTGCATTTGTTCTCTCCGTTGTCTTTGAATGTCTGACATTTACAGATTCACCGTACTTCTGCATTTATATATTGTAATGAAGACTAACACATCGGTCTAATTCTGCAGACGAGGCAGTCAGGAGTAACTATACCCTTCTGGACTATATGCACTGTAAACGGTTTATTATATGCTGATCCATCCATAATGTCAGCATTTGCCCTCAGCTCCGGTCACGGTTAACGAAGGCTGTCCTGTCCAAGGGCGTTTCATTATTTCCATCCTCCGTGGCAAGTGTGCAGTGTTTTGCGTGAAATGCTCATTGTGTAATGACTAAAAAATCTCTAGGCAATCAATCAACCTTTGTGTCACAGTACAAAAGCCTGCCTGCTGCTTTATGGAAATGCGACGATAACATTGCCGGCACCACCTGATAAATAAACACAAAACTTTACCTCCACCACATTCGTCCGTAATCCTATTGTTGGCTTGATTTGTATTGATTTGTTCTGTCTTCAGCTGTTTTGCCATTTGTGACTGTTATTATTATCATCATCGTATCACCATGCATAACAATGAGCTCTTTTACACCTGCGCCGACGGCTGTTATTTGTAATCGTAAGATGTTTTCATACTCTAATAGAGCGACTTATTCCACTTAACTTCATCTATATGAGATTCTGCTGTATTAGATCTGTGCTTCATGAGTGCTGAGTGCATGATTCATAGTGTGTTTGAGAGTTAGGATGGGGTCAAACTCAGGTGGGTTTTACAGTAAAACAAATCAAACATTGTGTCCTGTGGTGAGAATCTACTGCTCGTTTATCCTGACAGCTTGAGAAATGCAGGATTCTGTAACATGGATATGTTGTTCTTTAGATAGTCACGACTTTAAATAATAGCTGAATGCATTTGTATTAGTGGGCCGCTGCATCTTTATTTAACCACTGAAGCTTGCAGATGATGTAATTCTGATGTTTTCATGTTGTGAAATGCCAAATACCAGCGCAGCCTGACTTCATATAAACTGAGTAGTGCGCAGAATGAATCTGATGTATTTGCAATAAAGCTGTTATTCTCAATACTGAAATCATTGCTGTGGTGGTTACTCCATCATTACTCAGTGCCACATAGTTTCTAAATGTTAACACTGCTGAAAAGTAAAAAGTAAATTTTCCTAAAAAAAAAAAAGTTCCTAAAAAGTCATTACTGTTACATGAGATCTTTTAAAGCATCTTTGCTGAATAAGAATATTCATTTCTATATAAATTAATAAATAAAACCTTACATATCCAAACCTTCTGAAATGTGGATATACAGTAGCATACATAATATTTCATACTACTGAAGAAAATATACAGTAAATCGTTTGAAAAAGAAAAAAAATAACAACAAAAAAGGTACTGCCAGCAAATTAGTACAAAAAAATCTTTGTTTAAAATCTTTTTTTTTTTCTTTTAATGACTATAAAAGAAGAACAAAAACATGGTTTTAGTTCACATATTGCATATTTCTACACATTTATTTACTGACATACTTATCATAACCAAAACGGCAATCATCATACTCAGAATATGTATTTCCTTAAGGATATCTCATTTTGACTGCTTTTGAAAAGTGTTTTTCTGTCACAGAAAAGGATTTTACAGGAATCAACACATCCTCCCACATAATGACATGTAATATAATGTGAATTGTCAATCATTTGAGGGTTGCATTAAATGCTTGACCTGCTCCGTAACTAATGTTGGCATCACAAGACATACAGTTAAGAGTGCATTTCACTCGAGGATGAAGTGAAGTTAACTATTTCAAAACCTTTTGGACTTTTCTGCAGTTTCTCAGCGACGGAAATAAAACCTGTGAATGAAACCAGACACGAATAACTGTGATGAGACTTTAAAGAGTTGGACCAGCTTCAGCAAACGTGATTTGCGGTATATTGCGATTCTCTTAAATCTCATCTGGACGGCCGCTAGCGCGATCAATGTGATTCAGATCCAGCCCAAAGAGAATGTGTACATGTTTTCTTTGGTGAAATCAAGATGCCTGCGTTGAGATTGCAATTCATTGGCACTTAATGAAAAGATCACGGCCTTGCTTTTATTGCCTTAAACCGAAAGGTGACACCTTTAGACTCGCAAGACCAGCTGGCCGAAAAGCAATTTCACTCGTATGCCGAGACGAAACAATATAAGCCATTATAAGTCATAGCTGCTCTCAGAGATTTCAGTTTCATAAATACTGCCAAGGCATTGTTTTTAACTGACTGACAGATGCTTGACTGATAATATGAAGCATTATAAATGCTTTCAGTGCTATTTCAAACACCTAAATGCTCAGTAATGTCGTTAAGTATATTGTTGATGGATGTACGGTCTTTTCATTTATCAAGCCGGTACAGATGGTCGCTCCTTATGGCTGTGATGCAAAAGTTATGGTCGGAGAATTTCAATTTCCCTCACAGCCGGGGATCTTATACACTTATTCTGAGTCAATATATGTTCAATATAGCTCAGAAGACAACTTTTTTTAGGAGAATTTATGCCATTTTTGGCAGCTGATTTGATTGCTTCTAAATATGAATTTGTCGTGAAATGTGAAATAAATAAGCAAAGGGACTCAGCGATGTGAATATTTAATTGTGAGCAATAGAAAGAAATGTCACCTGAAATGACAATTAGATTTCCTTTGCTTAGGGATTCTGCTAACTATGAGGCCTTGACAGCTGAGTAGAAAGAGAAATGAATGACGACGGTCACTGTGTGTGAGGATGAGGCTGTCAGAACACTGTAATAAATCACAGACTGTTGTGAGCGGCGAGAGTGACAGCGATGCCACCCTCATGTCTAAGACAAATCAAACACTACAATGAAATATAAGGACCAGCAGGTCAAGGTTTGGCTGCTATGTGTTGCAGTCTGTGCTGGTTAATGCGTCATTATATGGCCACAAGGACTTCTTCTACATTTAAGACAGTGTTGTTACTCTCAGTAGTAAAAGGACTGGGCTTCAGGCTTAATGCGCAGCTGCATGATTGAAAAGATAAATAGTGCATCTTATAGAAGAAGTCTGGCCATGCTGATGCATTTAATTGTGCCATTGCATGTTGAATACTTCTTGGCAGTATAAACAGTTTAGCATTTATTTGTAGATTACAAATGCAAAATGACCTGTGCATTCATTTAGAACTGGAGAGTACCATTCAAAAATGTAGGGTCAATGAGGTTTTTATATATAAAAAAGTAAAAGGTTATTCATATCCAGGTACAGTATATACAATGTTTCCTGCATGTAAAATGTCTAAAATCTAGCCTTATGTGCTAAAAAAGGATATATATATACACTGTGTAAATATATTTGTCCCAGCAGCAGTAGCTCAAATTCCAATACAATTGACTTTTCTTTTTAAGACTTGTCTCATTTTCATTCTTGTCAAAAATGCATTGCATTACAGAATTAAATTGTCTCGTGAACAGAGTTTTCTTGATAAAGTTTTTTCCTATGAGCTCAGATCATCCAGCAGATATGAGCTAAGAATCGTCTTCCTAAACAGCACTGTCAGCGGTTAAATTACCTATTAAGAAGTCTTTTGAAAATTACACTGGGTCTAATTGACTAAGTGATTAATTATCTGATGTGTTTTAACATCATTAGCATAATCTTGAGATCATATATATTTATTAAGCGCAGAGCTGTCCCAGCGCTGAGTCAGCGAGAAGGAAAGGTCAAAACGGTGGATATGTTGTCTCGACTCTCTCCATTGAGAAGTAACGTGCACAGAGTCAATGTCCTCCTGGGATTCAAGCAACAAAAGGACACCGACCAATTAAATGGATCTTATCCCAGTCATTTAGATGCTTGAGATAGTCAACCAAGAATAGAAAGTCTTAGGAAGCTCATTTTGGGCGTGGGATTAATGTTTTTATTTTATTATTTATTTTTTCTTCCCCTAGTTATAGCCAAACGTTCTCAAAGCATTGTCTATCTCAAAAAACTGTGCAGAAAGAATCAATTGTGTAACGTAATTTGGATGATATATTATTCATTTGCATATATGAGACGGCACTTTCCACAATCAGGGTGCACTTTGGTCTCCCATTACTTTTTAAAAGCAAGTTTTTTTGTAGTAAAAACTGATATGTTAGATAATTTATTATATAACAAGATTAATATAGCATGAAACTAGGTAGTTCTAAGCAAATCCATTGAAGGGTTTTTAACCTGTACTTCAATCATTTTATTTATTTGATCTATTATTTTTATTTTATTTATGCATAGATTTATTTATGGCTAGAAAATACCATAAACTGTATTTAGACCGGTTGTGAAGGTTGTGAATATTGCATGTAAAATACATTTAGAATGAAGCAGCTCATATAATATTTAGTTTGACAAGCCAAGGTTCATGATCAAACTTTCCTGAAGATTAAGCGCCTGTCTTCACTTACCATTTACAGAAAAAAAGCATCAGAGAGCATTTTTGAACAGTTTCAGGGCCTATTTTATACCGTATTTATATAAAAAGGCATATTTCATAATCAGACAAGAGAAGAAGGAGCAAAGAACAAGAATCCTTCACTGCCGGCCACAAAAAGTTTGCAGGTTATTATGGAATAAAAATAAATGAAATCAATAAGAACAGTCAGTAAGTCAGGCAAAGGCAGATGCCATAACTAAATCACATCGCCTTGAGGATCGATCCACATAGGCGAAAAATTGCATCTGCCTCAGAAAATAAATAAAAGGATTAAAGCATGTATAATCTGATTAAGGAAAGTAACTGTTTGCTTGAACAGTGGCTTAAAAGACTTAACGCAGTGAAATGCTACAGTCAGGACTCCAGCACACTTCTGCAGGCCTCAGAGATCAAAACCCAACCGGCTTCACAATCATCATCACACTGCAGCCAAATCATGTCTACCAGTATGATTTAGAAAATTCATATCGTATATACATATAGAGAGGTGTGTGTGTGCACAATGGTATTTTAGCATCACTACATTATGTTGCAGTTTTGAAAACATTTTGAATTAGTTTGTATTTTTAAATGGTTTTCATTTTAATCTTTGTGCTTTTGACATTTCTAGTTGTTTTTGTCTTTTTATATGTCTAAATAATTTTATTTTTGCTTTAATAAGTAAAAATCTAGAACTTCAAGATGCACTGTGGGTGCAAAAGCCTATCCAGACAACACTGAGACAATAGAACTGCACAGAAGAGATTCGAGACAAAAACAGGTTCACTATGAAGTTATATAATGTCCTTATGAGAACGGTAGTTATTGCACTGACCTTGTCAAACAAACAAATGAGAGATGGATCAGCGAGGGGTAACTAGTTGCACGCAGCACCCAGCGTAATAGACCGAGAATACGGCAAACAGGGCATCATACTGTTGATGTCATCTGCCGAAGCTTTCTGATACACAATCACAGATTTATTCTGGAGTACCAATCTGCCTCGACAATCGTTCTCTGCGCATACAAGATATAATTCTTGCAATGTGGCAGCCTATTATCCAAAGCACTGGAGCTTCAAAACGAGATGTTAGCAGACGTGCATTATGATGACAACTCTATCTGCAGCGTCTACAGGCAAACAACAGCAGACAGAAAGAGTGCAGGCGTCGACCTAAACCGAGATGATCTTTAGTCAAAGCCTGTTGTGTTCACAGCTAACATTAGTCTTGATTTGCATAGTCTTTTCAGTCAGGAAGCTTGCTTTAATGCAAAAGGCAACACAAACAGATCCAGCAATCTCACTTCAGTGTTATTTTAGTATCACTGAGATACATTGAATTGTTTTTTTGTTTCATATTTACCATTTTCATTTTAGTTAAACTTTTGGTTACATTTTTTTCTGTATTTTCTTTAATTGTTTTTTAACTTAATGTTTATTATATATTAGTTACATTATTTATTATATGTAAGAATCATATCTATATTATAATTATACAGTTATTGATGCTGGACAATGATTAATCGCATTATTTGTGAAATAAATGAAAATATTTATGCGTATATTTATATTCATATAATTTATATGCTATATAAATACATTTAATATATAAACATAACATATTTTTTTCTTAAATACATGCATGGGTGTGTATTACCCATGCATGCATATATTTACATTAATAATTGCCCAGCACTAGTTTTAATATGTATTATATATTATAGTTAACTATATAATAGCCCTGTTTAATATCACTGAAATTTGACTTTAGCAACTAGCCGAAAGATTATGTGTGTGTGTGTGTGTTTTATTTAATGTAACTATTTGTTTTTTTAAATATGATTCTTGTTTTAGTAAAATACAATAGCCCTGTCTCCCTTAGTGTATTAATTAACCCAAAAGCTGATGATTTCAGCTGGTATCCACATGATTTGTACAGCTTTATACTCCTACAGTGTTGTTTTATATGTTTATATTCTTGCGTGTATTTCTCTAAAGGAATATTAAAAGAAACAAAGTTTATACTCAAGTGTATCATAGCTGTCTTTGTGTTAAACTTTTTAATGATCTGCATGGTGCACCTCAGAGCAATTAGATACTCCTCTGGGCTTCACACTTCTCATTTGTATGACTGTAATATGGAGGCTGAAGCTGGTTTTTGGTAGTTAGTTTTATGTTGGACTGCTGCTGTGCTGACCGATGTAATATTGTTGGCTGAAGATGGAGGAGGACTATCAGTGCTCAGGAGATGGAGTCTAGCACCTGAGCACAGGGCGGTAAATGTTAGAGAAACAAAATGCCAGCAGGTTAGTGGGTTATGATCAAAGTGTCCAGTCTGGGATGAGGTTTGGGCGATGAGGGCAGAACCACTTTACTCAGGTGCACACAGACAAGATCTTTCCCAGAAAGCACTCTAGTTTTCAAAGGCTTGATTGGAATAAAATATCAACATAAGAATTAATCATAACTGAATGTTTTTATTAGATTAGATGACTGTTTCTGTGTGTCAATGCTGCAGTATTTATTGTTATTGTCAGTCTTCAATAGGTGTTAACTAGCACATATAAGATACAGTATTTCTTTTTCAGTTTTAGTTAATGATAAAAATCTACTATCAGCAGGTTCCAATAACCACAAAAACAAACACTTTTTGTCTTCACTTTTAACTACTTTGAGCACTTTATTTTTTTTTTACATTTTTTACCTTGCAGGCTACTGTTTTAGATGTCTGGTTCCTTCAGGATAAGTGTAATTGTCATGGTTGACCTCATGAAGATTCTCTTTTCTGCTTTTTGTCTTTCATCAACTGTTGTTTCTCAACTCATTGACCTTCACGCAGAATTTTTCTTTCCGCTACTGTAAACACTCAAGCGGGCTTAAAGCAGTAAAAAACAACAGTGAACACCTTATGTATGCTTTGGAAGACAAATGCTGATCTTTAAAACGATCCAGTCACTCAATAAACTCAAACAAGCACGAAACCCGGACGGCAGTCTCAGAAGGCCCCGCGGTATTTGGAACAGACTAACGATTGCCTCGCGACCTGTCGTTCAGTCAAGAGTCACTCATGCACTGGATGTTTACAGCTCACTAGGCCTGCGGTCCGGGCCGGATCAATATAACCCTCTTTTTACGCTCCAGCTCCCAGCCGTCCACCCCGAATGCCCCAGAGGACCGGACTTCATGCTCCGCTGAGAAAACGCAAACCGCATCAAAATGTGCAAGGCAAATTAAGAGACTGATAGACGTAAATTCCACCTGCTCTCCTTCCTTTCGTGTTATCATCTTTTTTTCCAGACACATTCCTACAGGTCTTGTTTTTTCTGTGTCATTGGCTGCCCATCCGTCCCTCCGTCTGACAGAAAAAAGCGATTTCGCGTCTCTGGGTCACCTTGCACAAATTCCTCGGTGGGAAAAAGGACATAAGAAAATAACCTAATTTGCGGCAGCATGTTCAGGGTTACTAAAAATACATTAAGGCTTTTATTTGCGCTTCATTGCGATGAACCACAGTGGCCTTGACTTCTATTGAAGACACTAATGAGAGCAATTCTTTTTTCGAGACCTCAGGAAAATTCTCATTTTTTAGCTTTTACACACAAAGATAGTTGACTACTACAGTTCACAAAAAAAGAAAACGGCTGAAAATGTACTTTACAAAAATGAGTTTGTTTCTTCACTGGAACAGATCTGGAGAAATGTAGCACTGCATTGGTTGCTTAGCAATATGCTCTGTAGTGAATGGGTGCTGTCAAAATGATAAAGCTGAAAAACGGGTCATTCCTGTTATACAGCAACTTTTCTGTCTCTGTGATTTACTTTCTCATATTTTTTGTAAAATAGTCACGTTTATAAGAGATCACTAACATTATAGAGATAATAGGCATTAACATATTTTTGTTTCAACTTTTTAAAAATATATATTAATTTAATTTTATCATAACCTTAGTGCAAAGTGATCAAAATATATGAAATATGAATATATATATATATATATATATATATATACACATATATAATTTTTTTTATTTATTTATTTTTTTTAC
>JAUYWG010000039.1:20424625-20434891 GCA_034779775.1 Enteromius afrohamiltoni | reverse complement strand
TTGTTATATATATATCTATATATTTTTTTTTTTTTTTTTTTTTTTTACTGGTTACTATGAAATGTGTTTAACTAAAGATTATCTTTTTCGGGGGCTTATATGGTTTTGGAACAACATGAGCTTGGGTACATAATGAAAGCTTTTTTTTTTTGCTTGTTTTGTTTGAACTGCTCCAGCCCTCATCTTACCATCATTTCCAGCAGAATGGATCTGTGACAGTAAGCTGATTTACACCAGAGAAGAGAGTCGATGTTAAAGTTTAATTACCTGTCCCACCTGCACAGAGACCGTCCCACTCAGGAGGGGGGAGCACTGTGGTGGGGTGTGGCGTCTTAGCCTGAGGCATCATGGGAAGGAAAGGGTTCGGGGTGGGGTGACCGCGTAATCAGTCCAGTCAAGCCCTATAAAGAGAGTGAGATAGATTTCAGCTCCTTAACTTTGGAATTCTTCAGTTGATTTATGCAAAGGTGGAGTGAAAAAAAAAAGCTCAGGTCAACCTTAAAGCCTTTAATTGTTTCATTATTATCTGAACTCCTTCCCATCCAAATCCACTTGCATAATCTCTAAAAGAGACAGCCTTCCTTTTTATCCTTCTCTTTTCTTGGCAGAATTACACCTTGTTTTTGTTTCCCAGATTTCTGATGTCTATCAAAGTTCATCCAACTCTTCCTTTTCATCGCCACCCCGGCTCACCTCAAGTTTTGACATGCCGAGCTGCTCTTAGATCTTTCATGTCATATTGGGATGATCTGTAGGGAATCTGACCCCTGTTGTAGAAAGTGGCAGAGTCTTAATTGCCTTGAATGCATCGTGCTGGAAGAGCCCGGGGCCAAAATTCATTTGCATCCTGTTGGGTGCTCTATCTCTGCTCATTACGGCACACCTGCCAAAATGCAATTACCCCGTGATGTGGTTACCAGCCCTATTTTTCTTACTTCACAAGAAAATTAAACCCGTGCGTTCCTGACGCTTTATTTAAAAAAGTTCTCAGCTTTTCTGCATTCAGCTATAAAGCGGTTTGTAATTTACATTTAGTGCTGACTTAATTTTGCAACTTGCAAAATCATTTGCAACTTGCAAATGCATTGCTCTTCTGGAAGCACACGTTTTGCGGCTTCTTCTGAGGATTTGCTTAACGTTTGTATGTTTCAGCTGGAAACATGGCCGTAAAAGTTGTAAAGATAACCATGCAAAAAACATTTGAGCACAGAGATAAAATGGAGAACAAATCGAGACAAAAGTCTCTCTCTTATAGGCTTCATCTAAGAAAAAAAAACTATGTAGATTTGCTAATTTAGCAACATCAACCTGTGATTTTGCAAGTTCTCTTACTTAGAAATCATGGAGGGGTCTACAATTTTCAGCATGGGTGCATTTCCACTGTGAGAGACACATTCTAAAAAGAAAAATCCGGAAATCAAATTGTATCTTTTTTTTTCAATTTATTTGGGAATTACTGTGTCAAATAAGTATCTGATCACTTTAAGTAAAAAAAAATTTATATTTGGTACAGACGCCTTCGTTATCCCTATCCCTAATTACAGAGGTCAAACGGTTCCTGTTGTTCTTCAGGTTTGCACACACTGCAGGAGGGATTTTGGCCCACTACTCCATACAGATATTTTCTCTGTCAGGTTTCAAGGCTGTCACAGAGTTTCAGCTCCCTCCAAAGATTTTCAAATGGATTTAGACTGGCTATGTCATTCCAGAACCTTGATATGCTTCTTATGGAGCCACTCCTTGGTTTTCCTGGCTGTGTGCTTTGGGTCATTGTCATGTTGGAAGACCCAGCCATGACCCATCTTTAATGCTCTGACTGAGGGAAGGAGGTTTTTGCCCAATATGTCACAAAACATGGCTTAATACAGTGCAGTCGTCTTGCTTTCAGCCCCATGCTTCACTGTAGGTATGGTATTAATGGGATGATACTCATCATTCGTCTTCCTCCAAACACGGCGAAAGAAGTTAAGACCAAAAAGCTCTACTTTGGTCTCATCTGTCCACAAGACTTTCTCCCATAACTCATCTGGATCATCCAGATGGTCCCTGGCAAACTTCAGACGGGCCTGGACATGGGCTGATTTAAGCAGGGGAACCTTCTGTGCGATGCAAGATGTTAAACCAGAAGTTCTTAGTGTATTACTGATAGTAGCTTGGAAACGATGGTCCCAGCTCTCTTCTGGGCTGATTCTTTACCATTCTTAGCATCATTGATACCCCACGAAGAGAGATTTTCCGTAGGGCCCCAGTCCGAGGGAGTCTCTTGGACCAACCTTCGTCGCTCTAAATGCGAGGTCCGTCACGGTACAGAGTTCTGCCAGAACTTCTGGGTCGTGCCAACCTTCGTGCAGGGCTATCAGTGCCTTGGACTGATGCAACTGCAGCAACCCTATAGTGTGCACGGATGATGCAGCCTCTCCACAGACTTTATAGGCATCGCCGACGAGTGTCTACAGGCTTGGTAGGGGAGCAACAGGTTACCCTGCCAGGACATAGAGGCCTGCGGACACAGTTCCATCGCAACAGACCTCTCAGCCTGGGGGACCCCCGTGTAGTCCCTAGCTGCACCACCATCAAGGGTGGTGAAAGAGGATTAGCCACTAGGACACTTCCTGGCAGTAAGCCAGCCTGGAGGGTTCAAGATGTGGTGGAGGGTTCCACTCAGTCCTGACCCCCCTGACAAGCACCAGCTCTGGATCGGTATCTGGCATGGTTGAGTGCCCAGTGGACGCCGCCCCAGCCGACACGTCATCTCTAGAACCAAGCTCTCCTTCCGATGCTGCGATCGACATCCAATCGTCAGGGGGAGGACCAAAGGTAACATCCGAAGCCGTTTCTGACGGCCCGTACTGCCCCAATGGTAGCTCCACAGGTAACGGAGCGTGGGCGACAGGAGTCAGTTCCTGACTGTCACCGTAAGTCCAGCCTTCTCGGTCCCGGAAGTGGATGCCGACCGGCTGCTGCCGGCACAAACACCAGATCATGGGAGCGGAATGGGGACGCTGCCCCCCTTCAGGTAGCGGAGCCTGGTCCATAACTCGACGGCCATCTTCCCACTTAGGAACATGACTCATCAACGAAGGCCGCCTCAGCGTGCTCAATGCCCAGACAGGTGAGACAGTGATCGTGACCATCTGCCGGCGCCAGGTAACGACTGCACCCAAGAACGCTTGGGTGGTACGACATCCTTACAAGGACACGTCTTAAGCGTGCAGGGGAGAAGGTTCACTTGCACACAACCGCGTGTAGTGAAGGCTTGTTGTGGCAACCACTCGACTGGAACCATGCCGTGTGCATTCGCTTTGTCCGTAGTACAGAGTAGATGGCTCAGAGGTCTTCATATGAAGCTTGGCTCCGAAGCGAAAAGCTAATGAACGCTTAATCCGCTGCCTACCTATACTCGCACTGTGATCAGCTGCAGCTTGATGTTAGATCAGAGTATGCCAATTTTATTGGCGTGTTTTAATACATGCGGAGCAGATTGGACATCTCGAAGCAAGATTCCTATTCGTTGTGACTCGGAGTGACCGACAGAAAGGGAACTTCAAAAATCAAATACTTATTGACCTAACTGTGTATACATATATATATATATATATATATATATTTCTATTTATTGTATAGACAAAACTAAAAAAGTCATGTATATATATATATATACCATATATAGCAGGAATACAGAGATTACAAAATTAATTAATTAATTAAATTAAGAAAAAACTGAGAAAAAAAAACTCATTTGGTCCAGATGCTGGTATTTATAAAAAGTATGAAATTTTGATGCATGGAATGCAATTTAATAAGATCTTTATAACAGTATAGCGGATAATTACACTGCATGTCCAATAACATGCCTTAGTAAGATGATATTTAAATAATCAAAACATTTACTGCAATGCAATCCCAATGATGATTAAGAGATGAGCAAATAAACACTCTTTAAAAACTGGATGATCATATTTGAGGCTCATATTTGAACATGATTTTGTTTCAGTTAAGTATTCAGTAAGTGTTCACCTCAAAACATTACTAACAATATCAGAGTTACTCTTGCATTTACTGTATAAAGATTTTACAGCAAAAGTGAAGCACAAGCTGAAGGATGTTGGTTCAATTAAAACAGAAACGTATGAAGTATCTATCAGACGATTTGTTTAGCAATTTTTTATCATTTTGATCATTAGAGTATTAAATATATGTGATATATGTATTTAAAGGTGTATCTCCAGTTTTAATAAAGCCTCAGGCTCTTAAGAATACAATTTTTCTCTGGGCTAATTCAGCATCACACGAATATATTTGTATAAAAGTAGAGAGATGTTATGGAAATATTGTGATTGACTTTGTAAAAGATACGTGGCCTCCTCAGCGAGGGCCAGAGGCAGTTCTGTCACGAGACGAAGAAACCAGACCTGTCCTCTTCTCACAGATTCCCATCCGTTCTTCAGACAAAAGAAGACAACCAAACGCATCTGTCAGTCAAAAGCTGGGGTCTACAAAGTCAGCGCTGTCACGCTAGGATACTTAAACAACATCTCACCTCGCTTCATTATATTACAAAGCACCTTCTTGCTCTCCACGCAGCTGCCTGTTTGAGACACGCAAACAACAATCGTCTCCGTTGCCTTTGTTCTGCTGCACCATGTATTGTTTCAGGTATTCTCTCTAATTCAGAGCTAATTCAAGCACCTTCTCTCAGCCCTCGGGACGTTTCTCTTCATATGCTTATCTGCTTGTTTAGGGGTAAATAAACACTAAAAGGGATCATATGTGACTGTGCTGCTTTGAGTTGACAGAGCCGATTAAAAAAGGAGTGGGTGACGAATGAAAGAGAGCCAGGAGAAGAAAAGCTTCTCAGAACTGCTAGAAACAAAGATGATTAAAACATAATGGAGGGAAAATGTCCAGCCCACCCCTCCTCATGTGCCACCACTTCAGAAAAAAAAAAAAAAGTCAAAACAACACAAAAGCATACATGGGACAGAGGCTCATTGTGCGTTTCAACCAATCCTCACCAGATGAGAGAGCTTGCATGAGACGTGCCGCCTAAATCCAAAGCAAATGTCACTATTTCGATGCTGCTTTCTTCTGCCCAGTTCTCTTCATTTTTGAGGTGGATTCTTGCTTTAAAGAACAAGCATTTCTAAAATAAGGTATAAGGAACATTCTAACATTATTAATATTTGATATATATGTGTGTAATGTTGAAAGGAAACATTCTTAGAACAATGTTCCTGGAAATCCCTTATGATGGTATTTGTTGTTCCCAGAACTTGTTCAGAATTGTTAAATATTTTCAACATTTTCAAAATGATAGAATGGAAAGTTCCGGTAATGTTTGCTTAACCAGGAAGACACATTTTGGATGTTTAGCACACTACATAACATTCTAAATAACATTAGCGTAATGGTTTTAAATTTGTCAAATGTAATGTTCCTCTAGCCTTCATACAACTGAGAAAATCCTTCTTTAAAAATAAAAAACGGGCATTTTAAGCATTGAGAGAGCATACAAATGTAACACTGATAAGGTTTTCAAAACGATAGAATGGAATGTTTAAAAATATTTTCTAACTGGATTACCAAGAAGAAATGTTCTTAAAACATTAAAAAAAAATCAAAAATAACATTCACAATAGTTTGAAAAATTAGAAAACAAAACATTTCAGTGTAAAAATAGGGTGTTTTAAACATTGAGAGAACATTCAAATGTAGCATTTTAAAAATGACAGAATAGAATGTTACTCCAACGTTCACATAACTAAGCAGAAACATTATAGAAATAACATTCTGCAATGGTTTTAAAATTAACTGTAAACTATAACTGAAAATTAACTTACTTATTAACATAATAAAGAAAAAACATGTTTCACATATAAAAACAATAGCTGAACCTTATAGAAACATTCTCATAGCATCTTTAAAATCATAGAATGCATTGTATCTCTATGAAATGTGATTGATACTTTAAAAAAGGGGGAAAAGCAAAATCTATCTATCTATATATCTATCTATCTATCTAGCTGTATCTTTATAACACAGGCCTTCTGGCTATGTGCACATACAAAAAGAGGAACGTCTGACTAATTTAATCCTGGTTTTCTGCCGAAGGCCAAAGTTGACAGAAGCCTCTCTGACACGCTCTATATTCTTTAACTGCAACAGTCTAGGTTAATTATACTCTTTGGGCTCACCTGGTAACTACTGCCCCGAGGACGGTAGAAAGTGGTTTTACGCCTTATATAAAGTGTAAGGAAACGGGATGTGCCACGGCTTTCATCTCACGATCAAACACCATCGCCCGTTTCCGAACACATCGCTCGTATAAATTCAATTAAAATCGACTGCACAATGATCTGATATGAGGAAGTTCAGCAACGCTCAACAAAAGCCATCTCCTCCTGTCATAAGCCAATCTGGGCTTTAAAGGGTTGGTACCTTCACCCCACCTGCTCTCACTCACGGTAATTATAAAGCAAAAGAAGTGAGTAAGTTCCATTGTAAGGGAGGAGAAAAAAAGGCAAGGTAAGGCGAGTCATTATGTAGCTATGTGTTTATTGTTGGTTTTTTTTTCTTCTTCTTTTGTGTGGGAACCTGCGCCACCCCCCCAGACCCCTCCACCTTTACTGACTGAGGCTTGTGGGTAATTATCAGGAGATGGTGATCTAGGTGACCTGCCACACCCCACATTTAGTTTGGCATGTTGTCTGTGCTCCCTGGGTCGTGCCTGCTCGTCTATGCATGACAATAGGCAGAGCAATGGACCCAGTAATTACAGGCCAGGACGGCTATTCAGCGGCCCAGCCTGAAACACTCTGTGAGGAGCAGAAGTCATACTGCGGCTGACCTCACCTCAATCATGCAAACAATCGGTCCGGGACAACCTTGGAATTCCGATTGGAGAGCCATTTGTAGCACCTTTTGTTGTGCTCACTGTCGTCGCCCCTTCAATAGAATATTTTATTGCAATTGTGTTGTTACACGTACCTTAAGGACCGCTTTATTTATTTACGCATGCACATGCACTGGATTTTTTCCCTTTTTGTCAAATTAATACTTTTAATTAGCAAGGATGCATTAATGTATTTAATTAAGTATAAACATTCCAGCTATAAAATGAATGTGCATGGCAATTCAGATCAGGTGATCGAAAGTAACAGTACATTACGTTTTTTTTTGTATTTCAATTTCAAATAAATGCTGTTTTTGTCTATTCAAACTTTTTCCCTTCAAAGAATCTTGTAAAAAAATGCATTACCCTTTACAAAAACATTATGAAGCAGCACAACTGTTTTTTTAAACATTGATAATAATCAGAAATGTTTCTTGAGCAGTGAATCGGGATATTAAGAGTCATTTCTGAAGGATCATGTGACACTGAATGAGTCATTTTCACTTTTTTATTAAATAAAGCCTCGTTGAGCATACACATGCTCCTTTCAACAGCAAACAAAATGGCTTTCAACATACATTTAGATTTACAGAAAAAAAAAATCACCCAATCGTCCTCAAGTATATTTTTTTAAATCAAATATGTATATATTTTTTATAATGCATGTCACACTGCAGGAAATGTTAATCTCTCTTATGCAAGATAAGCTATATTTCAATATGCCAATGCATTTTCAGTTTGATACCAAATCAGCAAATACAGCTGCTTGAAATAGTTGCCACTTGCATGCACTTTGCATAAAATGCACATCAATTAGTAAAAACTGACCTTGTCAAAAGTGTTGTAGTGCAGTTCTGTAGTTAGTCGTGACCACTAGAGAGCGCTCTCATTCTCTGTGATGATGGTCTTCAGTTATAAATGACTGTAATTGAGAACATATAAAGTGAAAATAAAATTCTATCCTCTGTGTGTTTTTAAATCTGTACCCGACTGATAAAACTGACTTTGACAGGAGCTCATTTAAACAGCCCATAAATCAAAATCAAAGTCAATAGCAATAAATACAAAGAGCTCGTTTTTAATTAAGGCTGCTTAATAAAAGAGACTGTTATATTATGACACAGGCCCGTTGGACATGTCTGCTAAAGGGGAATCTAGTTAGAATCAGTTTTTCTCAGTTATGTTTCATATAACTCAGATGTTGCTTTTAAAATTCACTGGAACAAATAAAACTACAGCGTACATGCAGTAAGTGTAGAATTAAGTATAAACTGTAATTATTAGGCAATAGATTTAACGTCAGAACTATTCTGATTACATGATGAAGAAACAACACACTCTAGATTGTGTTCTCCATTTAATCACTGATTATTTCGAGATCGCAGGCATGCTTTCACCAAAACCTAAATATGGGCATTCATATCTTAAAAACTTTCTCAATTAGCTCTAATTGTCACTGGAAGCGCCATGGCCAGATCAAGTTCAATCCCATACACATCTAACAGAATACGGAAGTGCTGCTCACAATATCCATGTCTTGAGGTTATTCCAGACAGATAAACCCACGATTCCCCTCCGTACACGAGTGTTTGACAACCCTGAGCAACTTAACATCTGCCTCTGAGCCTCTCACAACCCATGATGCTCTTTTAATTAATGAGGAGGCTTCAGTGCCAACGGCTGCCTTATAACAACCATTACCACGGCAGTAAATTAAAACAAATGTGAGTAAGCGAAGGTTGCCATCCGACTGTCCGCTGAGTGGAAATGACGGCCTCAACAAGGTCATCTTTAATTAATTCCCGCCATTTCCCACCAGGGCATAATGACGTAACCGACCGCACACAAAAAGTCACTGTTGCATGTTCAGTATGCTTTGTGCGCTTATTTTTTTTTTTACTTTTTAAGAATATACTACATTTTTCATCATTGAATTAAAACTTTTGATTATAAAATGTATATACCATGTTATTTACATATTTCTCCAACATATAGAATACCATGCCACATGTCTACAACACCATAGTAAAATGATAGTTTGCTTTGTTATGTAAAAATACATAAATAAACAAATAAATATATAAGTAGCTAATTTATTTAATAACATTGATATTAACTAATATTAAAAAGCCTTAAATTGTATATTTTATTTAAATATCCATTATAGTATATAAATGCATTAAGGTCTATATACCATTTAAATATAGTTTATAGAAAAAACAGAAGTCTTAAAATATATTTTTGATAAACTGTGTAATTAAATTCCTTTATTCATTGATTGATTAATTCAGAAATAAAAAATATTAATATTACAAAATAAAATTAAAACCTAAATATACATTCTAAAACTAAGAAATGTAAGTATATTAAATGATTTAATTCAGAACTGTAATACCATGGTAATTTGTTTTATGAATAAATAATTTATATTAATTAAAAAATAGAATAAATAATAAAAATAATAATATAAAATTGATTTAAAAAAATTCCCAGTCAGATTGTTATCTTTCTGTGCGGATTTATAGTTTTTCTATATTTTCATGTCACTGTACTCTTTACTAAGGCACAGTGTGTTGTGTAATTTCTTAAGAACAAGTACTGTGTATTTAAATAGGTTGTGGTTTGTGTGTGTGTCTGAACAAGTGCTGCTCTGCAGTCACAGGAACACTAAACTGTCCCGTCTGCAGCGGTGTGTGTGTGGATCCGGGAGGAGTCGAGCTCTGGGAACACATTCAGGTTACACGAGGAACCCTGAGGTTCACCACGCTCAAACACGGATCGCTCTTACACACACTCACGTAATAATCAGCGTACTGCGGCAATATCAATTTAGTTAAATAAGCCAGATGTAATGAGGTGCTTGATGACATGTGATGAGTTTGGTCACTGTATCTGTGAGAGAGTTCATCTCAATGTTCCTCTCCTGCTTTAAAAAGGGCAGATCTGGAGCTGATCGTCGTGTTCTCCAGCATGATCTGAGATGTTCGTCAAGCATCTTCAGCTTCAATGCGAGAACAACATCTGAGCATCTACACAGAGAATCGCATATTTCACTCATTCACATCAAAAACAGATCAGCCTCTGTAATATTTCTTACGTTCTGGTTTGGTTGAGGGAACGTTATCTGGAATGTTCCAAAAACGTTATTTTATTAACTAACATTTAAAGAATGTTACCCTGTTAGCTGGGTATTTAGTTTTAATTAATTATATGTCTTCTTGCGTTTTAAATGTAAACAAACAAACAAATCTACTTCATAGAACAGGGAGCCTTTGCACCAGTGTCATTGAGACACCATTACATGTTTGTTTTTCATTTTAATTAATAATAGTAGTGTATATATACATATACATAAAGTTTTAGTAATTTTGCTA
>JAUYWG010000039.1:20401344-20424525 GCA_034779775.1 Enteromius afrohamiltoni | reverse complement strand
GTGAGTGCCATTTTAAAGATTTTGACATTTACAAAAGCAATTTATTTCAATTTAAATATCTAATATCTATCTATGTCTATACTGTATATATATATATATATATATATATATGAGAGGGAGGTAGAACCCAACTCTGATCTATTTTTTAATATAAAATAAAAAGTAAGTAATCTGTGGTGTTTACTCACGCGCTGCATGTTGAAAGCAGCATCAGTGTCTTGTTGTACATGTACACACACAGGCTCTTTTTAGTTCAAAGTTCTCGTTTGAAGTTCAAATTCTGATCAGCCTGATAAAAATGAAACATTCACCAAAGAGACTGAAGAAAAAAACAACAGCTCCTTCACCTCAGGGCAAGCACCCTTTATCCTCATCAATCTTCCACACTTGGCTTTGATCCTGTTTTAAAACGATTAGTCATTGGTTGTTTAGTAGTTTAGGTAAGGTTCAACACCAACAACCGATTCCTTAAATGCAAATACACCAATAAGCAAAAAGTGTATATTATATCTTCGCATACTGTAGTTGCTCATGAAGAATCATGAATAAGCAAGCTTCAACAAAAGCAAGACGGCTGCATGTGTAAAGATGAACATTCAGCAGAAACTCACAGATCTGGAAGCAAACAGTGAAGATTAAACTGAAGTCAAACACTCACCGTACAAGTATGTTGTTTGGCTCGAAAGCTTCCATGTCAAACTCTGTACCTTCAGGCCTGAAGGCTTTAAATATGTGCATTCAGCTGCATCAACTGAAACATAGCTCCTTTCTTAATGCAACAGTTCCTTTCTGCTATATTTGCACATTTAGTACAACTGTTACCAGTTAGTTTACATAATCATGACATAACTGTGCATAGATAAAGCTACTAAATGATTCCTAACACAAGCTATGTGAAGTCGCACTGGAACGTGTGAAGGATCAATAAGTGGTTGAATGAAGAAAGACAAGAATCTTTATGATTAAAAGCATGACAGATGTCTGTCACTGTGCACATGCTCTGAAGGATCTGGATGCATGCATGCACAAACAGAAGCAGTTCATATGATGGAGCTTTATTGTAAACCAGACTGACAGTGAAACGCTTCATGAATAATCAGGGCAGTAGATCAGAAAACGACTGCTGCTCGATGCATGTCAAACAGTGGTTACATTATTCCTACTAGATTTTAGATAATCTGATTTTAACAGGGCAAAATGTGTGTTTCGGAGACCACATGCATGCGTGTGTACAGTCAAAACTTTTTTCTCCCCTTGTAATAAAGAAATGCAAAATTACATTATGTTAAAATGTCACTTAGGAACAATATAGGAAATAGAAGTATATATTTATATTTTTTTATATATATTTTAATATACATTATATATGTATATATACATTTTAATATTAATAATATTCAATAATATAATATTTAATATTAACATTAATAATATATTTGTAAATATTTATATATATTTATATATATATATATTGCAAAGATGAACAGTATTTCTTGATTCCATTGAAGCTCAAGATGCTTTCAGAAAAATGATCTGAAATAATGCTGGTGAACATGATGGTCAGGTTCATGGAGCTGCAGTGCTGTTTCACTAAAGCAAAAGAGACAAACCAAATACTGAGGCATTTTTCTATGCATGTTAAAGTTAGTTGTTCAAATTTTACTGTGAGATTTTAGAGTGAAACAAACTTTTCAAACGGAATAAACATGAATAGATCACATTCCATGAGGTGGTTGGAGACGATAAAAAGAAGACAGAACATGCATTTAAAAATATATATTAAAATGAGTATTATATAATATTACGCAATCCTTAATGGTGCTTTTTTTTAATTAGATGTTTTTCAGATGAACCTTTCACTCATATTATGACGAGATTATCATTTGTAAACAAGACTTGGACTGTAGATGTAACTGAGAAAATGCAAGAGAATTACAAAGAGCACATTTCTCAAACTCTCTCGTCTCACTGGGATGGAAACAATTAGCAGAGAACAAAGCAAAAAAAAAAAAAAAAATTAAGTCAAGAGGAAATGTTGAAAACATGAGTTTGGTAAATGACCTCATAAACACCAGCCTCACCACCCCCCAAACGCACACACACACAATCCTCAACAGCTCCGTCTGCGCCTGCCATCAATATCTCTGTGCGTCCCCCCGTACGACTTTTCATCTGGAATTCATATGGGCTTCGTTTTTCCCCCCTCCTGCAATCCTTCCCCAAACTATTTCCTTTTTCAATTTCCAGAGGAAGTTGTTAAATGGTTCCTGAACCAAACAAGCTTTTTTTTTTATCCCCCTCTCATCGCTCTCACCCCCGTCCCAGCGCCGTTCGACAGCCATTACCAACAACAACGCTCAGAATATTACATCGCATTTATAAGCCACTGAGTTTGCGTTAATGAGGGAAAAGCCATCAGGGGTTTTTCAAATAAAACCAGAGATAGATGTTTACGAAGGAGTTCTCTCTAAAGTCTCAACTGCTTCTCTGAGACACAAGGAGATTAAACAGAGAGAAGAGCAGGATTTCCTCCAAAGACTGAAGAGCCCAGAAAGCTTACGGCTATTTTGGAGTCATGTCTCAAAGTGTGCTCAGAAACGAGTGTCTTTCACTTCCCCCACGGAATTTTAAGAGAGACAAAGTTGGAAACTAAATGAAACATGTGACCCTGTATACCAAAATACCAGTCATGAGTCAAAATTGAACATTAAAATTCTACATTATCTGTTTTTCATTGATGTATGGTTTGTTATGATAGGACAACATTTGGCTGAAAATCTAGAATCTGAGGGTGCAAAACATCTAAAGTATCTAAATACTGAGAAAATTGCCTTTAAAGTTGTCCAAATTAAGTTCTTAGCAATGCATTTTACCAATAAAAATGTAAGATTTGATACATTCATGGTAGGGCATTTACTAAATATCTTCATGGAACATGATCTTTACTTCTCTTTATATTTTAACGATTCTTGGCATAAAAGAAAAATGTATCATTTTGAACCATACAAAGCATTTTTGGCTGTTGCTAGTTGCTAGAGATCCAGGGTTACATACGGCGATGCTAGAATATATTTTTAGTGTTAGGCAATGTACTTACACACATTGCATAAAAATAAAACCTAATTATTTTACACAAACCGTACATTGTCCAAGTATTGTCCTTCATTTTCCTACAGAATTTTCGAACAAACATCTAAAACAAAGTTAGAACTTAGGTACTCTATAAAAGAGTTACTTTTAAAGAAATATATTTTTCCTCATATGAAATGAAAACCTGATGATCTCTCTTTAATATCTCAACTCATTCTTCTGGACAGTGGTGAAATTACACGCTGTTCGCTCTCCTAGAAACTCAAGATAATCTTACAAGGTTCCTCTGGAGTTTCTGAAAAGATCTCAACAATGTCTCAAACTGTGCTCATATTTGCAAAAAAGAAAACAAAGTCTACAAACAAAAGCCGAAGTTCTTAATACGAACCCAAATATTTCTCATCAAATGTTGCTCTCCAACATATCTTTTATTTGTAAACCAGGGGTGGGGAACACTGGAGGCCACTCTCCTGCAGAGAAAAACCCTGAAAAACCCTGGGAAAAAACTACTTAACTGCATCCCGAAGACCTTGATTAGCTACTTCAGGTGTGTTTGATTAGGACCGAAGCAAAACTCTGCAGGGACACCGACCCTCCAGGATCTGCTCTGTACTCTTACTGGATGACAACTATTGAGTCTACTTGGGACTCTTTTCGTATCTCCAACAGAATTTTAGAAGAAACATCAGAGACAAAGTTAATGCTGAAATGAAACTAACCTGAGAACTGCTTCAGACTTCTACTAAAGAGTAAAGTCTGAGAATTTCTTCTTCTGTCCACCAATTCTTCTCGACAGCAATGAATTGCATGGAGCATGGAGACCTAACCTGTTCATTTTTTAACCTAAAACCAAAGTCATTTCTAAAGTTTCTGAAAGTATCTCAAAATCAGATTTGCCATATTCTGCAAAAATAAAATCTCATTCTGACCTCAATATTACTCATCAAATGACACAATTGAGTCTGTTTATATATCTTCAGCATAATTGTAGGAGAAACATCTCAGAAAATGGATATACTGAAATTAAACACAAATGAGAATTCCTTAATACATCTGAGTTATTAAAAAAGAGCATCAAGTAAGCTCTCAGTAATATCTCACCTAAGTATTTCAGACAGCCGTGAAATAATATGGGGATCACTGCAGCTCATCTGAAGTTTCAATATAGATCTCAACAACTGTGCAAAGATTTGTCTGCAAACAAAGCTGAAAGATCTCATCTGACCTGAAATATTTCTCATCAAATGCTCTCTTACTGGACAACAACTACTGACACATTTGAGTCTATTTTTAAATAGATATACAAAAGTAATGCTGAAAAAAAAAAACTGGAACTCCTAAAGACTTTAGAGTTACTAAAGAGTGCACGCAATCTCTTTAATATCTTGTCTAATTTTTCTAGACAGCAATGAGATAACGTGGATCACTGCTGCTGATTTTTCTCCTGAAACCCCAGTTATCTCCTCTACAGTTTCAGAACAGATCTCACCAACTGTGCTCAGACCTGCCAGCGCCTGCAATCAAAGCTCCAAGAACTCATGCATTTCTCATCAAATGTTCTCTTACTTTACAACAACTACTGACTTCTAATCTCATTTTATGGCTCCAACAGAACTGCAGAAAAAACATCTGCTAAGAAAAAGCAATTGTTCTCCAGGAGTATTTACAAACAACTCCGCAATTGTTAATTCCTTCCATCTATTATGATGTTGCAAAGTTCAAATGAATATTCTCTTCTTCAGAGCTCTCGTCTTTCGTGTTTGTTCTCGAGGGCACATTGTTTTGAAGGACGCGGCGTGTTTTCTTCCACCATCCCATGCCTTACTCTCCAGTCCGTGGCCGTAAGCCCTGCTCGGGGGCGGGGTAAACCCAGCCCCGCCTCCCTTCGGCCCAGCTGTGGCGCGAGGCTAGTGAGGCTAGCGCTGGAGGTGTTGAGCAGCAGGTCCTCACAGTAAGCTGTGGTGACAGGTGTCATTGGTGCACACACCCGCTGCTCTGACGACTGTCCCTCTAGCTTACGATCCCACGCACGGCACTTTTCACAAGTCATGGAAACACAAACACACACAGACACTAATGTACCTGGAGGCTCTGGACTCCTGCTCTGGCATCCCACACACGCCTGCTGCCAACTCCACTTACGTGACGAGAACGAGAAAATGGTCACGGTTACCACGGTAAATCAGAGAGAGCCGCTACAACCAGAGCTTTACATTTCACGATTATGAGTAAATTAGCTCCTTCGATGTAGGTGGTTGGCAGGGTGTTACTATGCGGTTTCTAAGTTGTTCTGAATGTTTTTATTATTATGTATCCATGTGATTTCCAGGTTGTCTCCAAGCAGTTTTGTTGCTATGCTGTTGCAAACCTGTTTTGAGAAGTTTTGCATGTTTCTATGCGGTAACCAGGGTGTTGCTATGCAGTTGATAAGATGTTTTGAATGCCTCTAGTATGTTGCTATGTGGTTGCCAGGTTGTTTCTAAACAGTTTTGCTGCTATGCTGTTGCATAAGTTTTTAGTATGTTGCTAAGTGGTTGCCATGGTGTTCTGGTTGTTGCTAAGGAGTTGCTAAGGGTGGTTTTTAGTGGACTGCTATACTTTGACACGTATAATTTAAAGCAATTCAACTGTAGTCACCAGTTTAAAAAGTAGTCACTAGTTTTAAATTTGTTAACTACATTAAATCATAAATTATTTTAAATGTGTGTATATTTAAGAATAAATGACATATATACCTAAAATATACTTACACATGAAACACTTTCAAATGTAGTAAATGTATATTTTTATTATATACTGTTTTTAAAATATAATTTACTACATTTATTAACTGTATTTTTTAACACACACAAACATGAGATATTAGGCTACTACTTTTTAAAAAGGCTTGTTTGACTGTAGTTGAATTGCTTTAAATTATGAGAAGATTGACAGTTTCAAAGTAACATTGATGTTCCCTCAGAAGGCAGCTGTCCATTTAGGCAGCACACAGCTCGTTTCTGTCTCTTTGAACCTGTCCTCAGCTCTATTCAGTCATTTTGCTGGTGTGTGTGTATCACAGCCTGGGTGTGAAGAGGGTGTGTGTGTGTGTGTAAAGGCTCACAGTGGGAGTCCAGGTTTGGCTCCGTCCATGCGGAGCAGCCATTAGATCATGATAATTAGCTAGTGCATCTCAGTGGGCCCTCGGTAGGAGATCAAATGCTTCTCAGGACCCTCAAACACACACACACACACACATGCACAGAGTTAATGAACACAAGCACCCAATTCTCCTCCTTACCCCATTCACACCCTCCACCAGGCGCTGTAAACGCTCCGTCCTCACTCCACCTTTTCACACGGCTGTCCGCGGCGTTATTGGAGCACCAGCGGTGCGAGGACACAAAAGCACAGTGTTTATTTAACATTCCTTTAGAACTGGACTGAAAAACGCCTGGTTCTCTATTAGGCCTCCAATTTAATTCTCCTTCCGTTCTCCTCAGGTCGCAGCGCCTTAGAAAAAGGAACAAATTAAACCTCATTTAAACGCTTATGTGAATATAAAGGTCGTATATTCGAACAAAAAATGTTCATTCTAATGTTACTACTATTAATCACACATACGTTTAGTTCAAATAAATGTTTTTGTACTTTTGAGAAAGGTATCACAATCTACACAAAAATGCAACTGTTTTTAACATTGATAATTATAATTATAATGATTTCTGAAGGATCAAATGACAATGAAGACTGGAATAATAATGCAAAATAAGTAGCTTTGCATCACAGAAATAAATAACTTTTCATTATATCTCCATGTGCATGTGAATAAAATGATACAGCGTGGTTGTGTGTAACATCCTTTTCAATGATCATTAACAGCAGCATTAATTATAAGACCAAGATTCGTAATAACAGAAGTAACTGCGACAAACGTTTTGAATTAGTGTGTTATGTGTATAAATGTGCACAAATAAATAAGAAAAAAGAAGCTAATGCCACGGCCTGCTTCATATTATTTTAGCGTTCTGCAAGTAATCTTGCATCTTGAGAAGAACCAGATTCACTGCTCTCTTGTGCAACGTGAGAAAATCAGACACAATGCATAAGGTTCAGTTGTTTTAATGTATTCGTGTTCACTGTGTTTTAATTAAGACACTTTGTGTCCCACTAATTAGTGTCAGATTTGAGCAAATATTGTAGCAGGAGACAAAGCGCCAAGTGCTATGGTTTTAATATTCGTGAGAAGAACTGCAATGACATTATGACAAGTTGCTTTCTCACCAAACGAGTTCAGGCCATAAGAACTAGGAGTCAATGACGTTTGACGTTAAAATGTGCTTCCTCCGAGAGCCGGGCAAACCTAATCCCAATGTCATTTGCATTTATGCAGATTAATCTTCTAATCTGCATGTCTCGCTAATGAACAAGACAGAAATTGTGTGTGTGTGTGTGTGTGTGTGTGTGTGTGTGCGCGCAAGAGAAAGAGAGAGAGAGAAAGCTCTTGGTTAATTAGCAAATCTTTGCTTTGGATTCCTAAAGGTCAAAGTGCCAGAGGCTTACATACGCTTCCTTTATAACATGACAAGCTAGAAGTGACAAGTGCGCTGACAGCTTGTTCTTTATTTTCTTTCTTTTTTCTTTTCATTCTTTCTTACAAGATTGCAATCCGGTATTCAAAGCATGCAATATGTTGCATGCAATAAATTTGCTTGACCAAAAAAAAAAAAATAATTTGCAGTTGTCATAAGATGAGCTGTCTTAAGATTTGATTTGTTACAACGCAGAACTATTTAAGTGAACTGCAAAAATAAGGTAAAATAAAATACAAAATATAAAAGAAATAATGCAAAATACAATGAGCAAAATAATAATAATAATAGCAATAATATCCACACAAAACGGTCCAACTCTCCCCTTATAAATTCATCAAATATTTGCACTGACATATTTCTTCATGTTTTTTGTCAACTGTTTATGTACAGAATTAGATGGGTTATAAGTGGTTCTGTATTACTCAAGGCCAAAAAAGCATTGCCAAAAAGTCTTCCTCAGTAATTTCCCACTTGAAAAATGGAAAAAAAAGATGTGTTTTTTGAAGAAAATTCTAGATGAAGTGTTTATGCTTAAACAAGAACACATATTTGTCAATGTGGTGATTAACCTAATTGCTAATTAAGCAGATTTTGAAGGAGCCCATTGGGAGGTCTTCCACAGAAAACAAGACATCTTACTTTCTTACTTTGAAGAAAGTGTATCTGGATTTAAGGATCTTTAAACATTTATATCAGAAAACATAAAAAAATTATAAGAAAGTAGAGTAAAAGTCATTTTAATATACTTTTTGTTTCGTTTTTTTTTTGTTCTAATTATTTATTTATTTATTTTATTTGCAGATTTGATTAAAGCACACTTTGAGATATTGTCTCCAGTGTTTGGAGCAGTGGCACACGTGAGGATGCGCTTCATAATCAAATCCAGATGAAACTGACATTTCCAGAGTAATTCCCTGATTATCCCTGGCTCCAAACACACACAGCACTCATTTTCCCTGTCCTCGAACAACCCTCCTCAAAAGAGTCCACACGCAAACTCTACAGTTTATATCACCTTCAAAGAAAGAAATGTTAAAGGGAAAGTGCACCCAAAAATTACAAATTTGACATGCATTTACTCTCTCATGACAGTCTGCAGGACTCATCTCACTTTCTTTCCTACGTACCTTTTATTCTGTGGAAAAACATTTGTAATTACAGTCATTTTATGGGAAAGAAAACCTGGGAAAAATCCAAATAAATCAAATGTAGTAAACTTTACAATAAGGGTAAATAAACGCTCACACAAAATGACCATTTTGTCTTGCGTGTATTGATCCTGTGTAAAGTTAATTTTAAATAATTAATTTTACAGATCAAATATATATATATATATATATATATACACACACACACACACACACACACACACACACATATATATATATATATATATGTAAATTTTGTCATGCATTTACTCAAACCAAATGGATGTCTATATTTTCAAATAAAGATATTAATAAAATAATTTTTGTCTAAACAAATAAGTTTACTTATGACTTGTTTATTAGGTAATAATAAAGTACATTTTCTAAAAATACACTGCTAAGCATTTGTTTTCAGAATTACTATCGTTTTACAGACAAAAAAGTAATATTACATGTGCATAAATGTAATACTACATTACTGAACCCTGAATAATGTGCTTTTTTTAACATAAAAATGCAAAATCCATAGCTCGATCATAACTTCAGTTATTTGAAATCGAGCACTAGGATCTGCTCTGCTAGCATCTTTCTCGCGCTGTCACGGTCAAAGGAATGTTGTGTTTGTGATTTGATTGACAGCTCTGACAGACGCGTGGTGCTGGTGGCATCAGACGGTCAGAGAGAGACAGTGACCCTCAGGGCCCCTCAGAGACGCTCAGGCAGTGTGTCTGGACGGAGAACTGTCAAAACTGAGCTGCTCCAATTGCTTAATAGACAGCTGACAATAAGAATAACATCTCAATAAATGAACGGAGCAGAATAATTTGCAGTAATTTTGTTTGAGAGGCTTCGTAGTAACACCATTACAAATGACACACGAGTACAAATGCAATGTGTGCAAATACAGTATGTATGAGTAGGTATTTACATCACATGCAGAATGATGGTTTAACAGTTGCTTCTGCTAAATATATTTTATTTGTTGAGTGTATCCTCCAGCTATCATCTCATTCTGACACAAAGATATGCCAATTATTTATTTCATGTTTTATGTGATGATGAAAACAAGCGATAAGAGCACAGAGGAGGAACATCTAATTAACTCATAAGTGTAAACAACACGGAAATCTCAAAGGAAGTGGGAATTCAGAGCCATATCATGAGCTAAACATCTCACTGCACCTCACACATTTCCTGAACATACGAGATTTCAGACTTTATTAAATAAAACTATCTGTTGGCTATACTGTAAAATGTATCAGTTCAGATGGAATGAATGAAATTGAACTTTCACTTGTTTGTTTATGCGTTTTATTTATTTATCCAATAAGCTCTCCCGTTTTTTCACACAGTATTTAAGTATGCATTTAAATACCAGGGTAACTTTTTATGCATTTCCAATAACCGTGAGTCATTCCGCTGTTAAAAGCATGATTTTCATTTTATACAAACATGCATGTGTATTCTTGCACACGCATGTTTTTTTTCTTTTTTATCTCTTGCTTCATTAAGGTGAGTTTCTACCTGCGCTGAAGACAGTGAAACAACAACCGTCCCAAAACTGACAGACAGGATTTCAAGAAGCAACAGATAAGATTCAGCATATGGATTACATGTTCTCTGAACACACTTCTGTCTTCGCCTCGGGATTTCAGAGTTTACAAAGCGACAAAAGCCGCCCTCTGCACACATCCCCACTGACAACATTTCCCACAATGCACTGAATCCCAGTCTCTGAACCGTGAATCTGGTCTGAAACAGCTCCTAAATGAGCGACGCGCGATGGGCATATTTCAGAACGCAAATTAAAAGCGATCCATGAGCAGTGCCGCGAGTGACGAACCGTGAGAGGTATGCAAAAGGTGAGCGGTGGAAAGTCTCCTGGAAGCAGCGTTCCTCTCCGCCTGCGGTAAACAAGACAAGTCGCTGCAGGCTTGAAGATGTTCATGCATGACAGGAGCGAAACACTTCACTATTAACACTGGAGCTGCACTTGATGAAGTTTAGCTGCACTTACTAACCTGCAGCTTGTGTATTTTGATAACAAAATGTGTTGAGTTCAACTTGGCTGACAGTTTGTTTTAAAAAAGTCTTTTAGTGTGTGCGCTTTTGGATGAGGAAAAAACATGCAAGGCATCCCGTCTGTTGAGCTGCGCTCATAAAACTTTAACAGCTTGATTCATTGGCTTTTGGTTGCTTCATTCTAACGCCCAGCAAACAAGTTTCCTGATGCCTCCTTTTTTTATACATACCTTCACTTTTTCCTTATGTGTATAGAACTTATCTATTTAAAATGCACTTCTGTTTATTAGTTTGGTTGTTGTTCTTTTAAAGAAGTGTCTTACGTTTACCAAATGTTGCATTTATTTCTTTGAAATATAGGTTTTCTATTTCTGCGCTTCATTACTGTCACATGAACCTTCATAAAGAAACATTTCTAATTATCATTAATGATGAAAACAGTTGTGCTGCTGTATATATTTCTGCAAAGTGTCACAGATTTTAATTTTCAGGGTTTAATAAATTCAAGAAGAGTTGCGAAGAACAGCACTTATTTGTATTAGAAATAAATTGTAACATAAATGTCACCTTTGACCAGTTTAGTGCAATTTCATTGCAGTTTCAATAAATAAAACTCAAAAGAATCAAATCTAAAATCACATCCATGCATACATAGAACTGAAATTCAATGCAAAGCTGAGAATTGTTCTGAATAGAATTAGGCGATTCCTACCCCTGCTCAAAAAACACCCTCAAACCAACCATGGTAACGTAAAGTAACATGCTAAAATGTCTCAGAATATCACCCTTTTTGACTTGGGCCAGTTTCCAGCAACGCTTGATTCTTCATTCTCCCTGCAAACCGTAAGCAAACACTTCCTGATACTCACACGAGCAAACCAAATGCTCACACCTGCCTGGAACGCTCCTTCCCATCACGGGACGCAACGCAACCCCACACCTTCCCTAAACACAAACTCGCCCCCCTTGCTTCTCAGCAACATGCTGTCCTTTGATGAGGAAAAAACTGGCAGTAAATTCCAGCTCTTTCTGTGAGCTCCTTCTGCGATTAGCGAGGTTAACAAGCTTCCCCGGCTTAAGCTAATGAGAAGCGTCTATACGCAGGGGTCACTGCGGGGCCCCCTTCCTCGGCTCCTTGGTTTCTCCTCCATTATTTGTCCTCTCTCTCCACAGCACCGGCCCTTTCTCCGTCCTGCTGGGGACAGATGGGGGTTCTCATTAAGACAGGATGTACCAATGCGCTGTAAACTGCTTTTTCCCCCTTTTTTCTTTTACTCCCTTATGCTTTCTCTCTCTTGCTCTCTGAGAATCTTTGGTCTGCTGGAGATCAGTTGCAGATGTAGAGGGGCTGAAAGCAGACACACTGTCAGCCATCGCAGAAGGAGCCTCGCGGATCACCACAGAGAGGAACAAACATCTAAATTTACACAGGGCTGTGTGCCACGGGACAGTCGGAGAGTCAATGGTTCTGAGTTGGTTTTATGGTTCCCTGGAGAAAGTTTTACAGTAACATCTCTCGGAACTCGGAATCGCATCTATTTGGTAACCATGGTGACTCCGGTTAAGTTCTAATTTAGAACACTGGGAGATATGGAGAAATGTATCATTCCATCAATTTGCTCTCCAAAAGTTCCTCTGCAGCGAATGGGTGCCGCCGGAATAAGAGTCCGAACAGCTGATAAAAACATCACAATAATCCATAAAAAGCTGTTTGTCAATAAGAACAAAATCCATAAGTCATTTAACTTTAAAATCATTATTTCTAGCTAAAATAAGAGTCCATAATCTACAATATTGCTTGCAACATTTAGAAGTCAAAACATTCTATAATAGAACTTTTAAATGATATCAGGGATGGACTTTTTCACTGGACGAAGGATTATGATGGATAATGGACAAACAGCCAGAGGCAGCGGTTTAAAGTTAATGATGAATTAACTTAACGATGAATTTGAGTGTTGCAAACATAGCTTTTGGCCTTACTGCATGTTCACTGATGGACTAGAGTGCTTTGGATTACTTGTGAACTATTGTGATGTTTTTATCAGCTGTTTTTAGACTCTCATTCTGACGGCACCCATTCACTGCAGGGCTTCCGTTTGTGAACAAGTGATGGAATGCTACATTTCTCCAAATCTTTTCTGATGAAGACAAACTCATATATATAAAAAAATATTTCTTTTTATTTATTATTTCCATTTGCAAAATTCATCAGACTGTAAAAGTCTTCTAACTGTAACTTCCTTTAAAAAAAATAAAAATAGAAAACTGGAGGGAACTGAACAACCAGAATGTAGCACATCACCTGTCAATCAGCAGCACACTGACTCTACACAGGAGCCAGAACATGCCTCAGCCTGCATCTGTGTGCATGTCATACATTTACATGTACAAAATTATCACATGCTGCATGTTGAGCAAGAGGAAAAGATCCACATCAATGCAATTTGCAGACTTATGAAGGCATCTGAACATGGCCGTGTCATGTCCAAAATATATTTAAGATACAATAAGATTGACTTTATTAATCCCACAATGGGAAAGTTCCTTTGACACAGCAGCATTAGTAGACAATCAGTTTAACAGGATCAACAAATAACAGTATAAACAATAGAAAAAAACAAAGAAAACCTTCACAGTGCTGATTATATGATATGTAACAAAGAAAGGAATTGAAACGTTGAAATGTGTGCACATGTATGTTTACAGTAAATATAAGTGGGGATTCAATGCTATAAATTCTTGAATTATTCTACTTGAACTTACACTAAAGTCACCTCAAACACGGCCAGTCACAACCCAGAAGACATCTGAACAAGACCTACTGTTATGCATGTGGAATTGATTGGATCCTTAAAAGTGGATGTTACAACCACAACGAAACCTTGTGATTGGGAATCCGTTTGAAAACAGAAGCAATTTGTGTCTTCAACATTTCCCATGCAGAGCAATTTACTTGATATTGATAAAGACAAACTGCTATCATTAAAATGGCTTGCACTGCTGAACTGTGCACAATAAGGTACATATAATGAAGTAAAAAAAATCTGTTTTGATTCACCCCTCCAAAAGAGAGTATATGGAATGAAGAGCAAATAAAATGGTGTATTCATTAAACATAAATACAATATAAAATATAGGAGATATTGTATTATAAATATAAACAAACATGATTTTTTTTGAATATTTTATAGATATTTAATCAAAATATTGGTGCTGAAAAGTAGGCATATTTGCATATTATTTAGAATTACACAGAATACATCCAATTACATATTCACACAGTGCCATACTGTATATTTCTGAGGTCATGCAGCTGAAGAAGGGTTACATGCATGTCTGTGTGTTTCCTTTTCTACTCACATTAAACTCATGAGCTGTCGCTGAAGGCAGGACGTCTACCACGATGGAGGACAATGCAAAGAGAATAATCAGGACAGGGCGTAATGATAATTCAATTAAAAGGTCCCCCTCCCCACAGGAACTTGAGAAAGCTTCTGTTTAGATCTAATTGAGTGCACCTCCTACGGCAGGAGGCGTGGCTAAAGTCCTGAGGGAGGCTCAGTTAATTTACTAATTAATCTTCACAAGACTCATCTGCATGGCCAAAGGGGAAACAGAAAGATGGATAGAGAGAGAGATAATAAAAAATGAACTGTTTTCTATTTCATTGGAAAATTTTGACCTTCCATGTACGGCTGCGGTTCAAATCCTAGTTAGCGGCCTACCTAGACAGCATTTCACGGAACCAATGCAAGAACTCTCAATGCAAAAAAGTAGGCTGAAACATCATGAAGTCAGTTCATTCAGGTTTAGTGGGGGGAAAAAAATTAGCAAGTGTGGTGATTGAAAATAATAGATAATAATAGCAAGAAAAAAATCCAAAGAGCAAAAATGTAGACAAAAAAATTATATATATATATATATATATATATAAAAATTATCAAACATTTAAAAAAACATATGAAAAAATTTCATAACAGGATTATTCAAGTTAAATAATAAAAAAAACAATTGTTGTTACATGCTATAAAATTGAATCTGAAATAAAAAACCTAATTTTCATAGTAGATTTGACTTGATGCATTAAATTGAAATAGATGTGAATATAAACAAAAAACTTTATAGACTACATATTTTAAAAAAAAATAAATAAATAAATAAAAGTTTAAAAAAAAAATTTTAAATACGTTTTTTAAAAAATAAAAATGACAAAAACACACCAAAAAAACTAAAAGTACTATGTTAAAATAATCTCAAATCTTTTTTTTTTTCATAAAAAAATATATATATATTTTACCCAAAATGTGTAATGTTTTTTATCACAATGCCTAACAATATTCCAAACCCTAGATCTTTACTAAAGAGATTCCATAAGCTACAATGCTGCCTTAGAAGGTAACTGTCTATGTAGGGAGTAAAAAGCAAGGCAGTGCACTAGGTTTTGGTCCAGATTCATCTGATTTGGTGAACTGTTCCATTTTAAACTTTACTGGCAATTAAACAAAGATTCTGTGACATCCAAACTACTCTGGTGGTAAAGTTCCTCATCATGTTAGTCCTCCAAAAGTGTAACCAGCCTGTCATTCTTCGTTACACTTTAACAGAAATAGTGTTTTATGGAGTGCAATGACTGCTCTGTGCCGATAAGTGTGTCTGTATGTGTGTGTGTGTGTGTGTGTTCTTCAGGGTTACACTGAGCTCTGGGGAAGGACAGCAGTGTGTGTGACAATGTGACGCTCACCGGAAGAGACAGCAATGTAATTTGCCCTTCCAACACCACAGGCTCTTGCATAATATGCCCCCCCTTTCACTCATGGAGCATGAAAGGGCTTTTATGTCGGATGTGGTAGCTGTACATTTAAAACAACACAAAGATACGTTATGTTTTTTGAAAATTTTGGAAAAATAAAAAAATGTAACAAAAGTTTACCCAAAAAAATGACATATACTCTACCTCAGGCCATCAAAGATGGAGATAAGTTTGTATCTTCACCTGATTTGGAAAAATATAGCATTGCATCACTTGCTCACCAACGGATACTCTACAGTGAATGGGTGCCGTCAGAATAAGTTGAAAAAAACATAATAATAATCCACACCACTGCAGTCTATCAGTTAACCTTTTGCTAGATATTAATCGCTGGACTAGAGTGCTGTGGATTATCGCAATGTTTCTATCAGCTGTTTGGACTCTCATTCTGACGGCACCCATTCACTGCAGTGCAGCCGTTGGTGAGCAAGTGATGCAATGCTACCTTTCTCCAAATCTGAATTTAGAAACAAAATCATCTACATCCTGGATGGCCTGAGTGTGAGTATATTTTCAGCAACTTCTCATTTTCGTTTCCTTTAAGCCTTAACGCAATGCCTCTCTAATATCAATATTAGTACAACACACACAAAAAATCAAGCTGCTGCACTTGCCGTATCTGTAACAGTAGTGGATTTGTGTTACTTGTGTTATTTAACACCCAGCTCGAGGTCACAAGCATGCAATGAGACTTTAGTTTCCACTCTATTTGAGATTCAGTACTATGACATTTTCCTGTGATAAAAATGAGTCAGGGACGATGTTATGGCATGCACTATTGCGAAAAGTGCTGCTGAGCTCCAGATGAAAATGATTAAAACAGACAAATTGTGATAAATTGGCTTGGGTTTGTTTCCTTGAACTGTAATATATGCTTGGTGAAAGGCGCATACGTCAAGGACATAAAGATGATATTATGAGAAAGCAAAAATGTAAAAAATAATCACAGTAAAAAAAAAACAACAACACAGACTTGTTGCAATAAACCCCGTAAATAAAAACTGTCCTGCTTACTCGTGTAGCACATGTGTGTGTACGTGTGTTAATTTCTTTCACTTTTCCTCCAGTGAAACCCTGCGAGTTTAAACACGTCTCTCTTCAGCTCAGCATTGTCTCAAAATGGCTCAGGTACAACACAGAGGTTACAACTAGATTTCTACATTAACTCTTAAGTGATATTTGCCTTGGTAAGAGTTATTCTGAGTGAAGAGTGATTGATCAAAAACCTTTTCTTAGTAAAACCAAAACTGAAGTTTAATAAGAAATATTAAACAATAAAATGTGTAATTGTAGTTAAACTAAACTAAAATATGAGGATATATATAAGGATGTATATACATATATATATATATATACATATATATATGTGTGTGTGTGTGTGTGTGTGTGTGGACAAAAATATGAATAAATACTTTTTCTAATAAATAATAAAATAAATACTAAGATTTTAACAGATAATGTACAATATTTATTTAAAACATCTATAAACATTTTTAATTTCATTGTCTGGCATTACATTTTTTTTTATTTTATTATTTATCTGCATTATATCTGCTCTCTATAAATTGATGACATATTAACATATTAAGCACAAGTGTACACAAACATGAATATCATCAAACATGAGCATCATTCCATGTATTTTAAGACAATCTTATAGGGTTTAATAGGAATGCGTTGTGTCATTTTATCAGTGTAAAGAACAGTTTGGCCACAGGGCTTGAGCCTCCAGACATACATGAGAAATAAATGCATGCTCCTTTGTGTCCGGTTTTATTTAAATAATGAGGATCTTGTGCACCTGAATCTGTGTGATCTATCCTTTTGTCCACACGTAGGACTGCATGTAAGCATGTACTGTTTGCGAGAGCTACAAGATGTGACTGTTTCCTTCTGCGTTTGTGTGTTAGCCTGCCAAGTGTCATATTAAGATCCTGAAAGCCCTCTGCAAAGCTCTTCAGATGAGACCTGCAGGTCACTTTCTCCACCTCCAGAAGCCCCAAACACCTGCCCTCGGGCCCCATGATGCCCATCATCCCTCGTGCCTGACCTCTGGCCCTCAGGACACAACGCCTACATCGCCTGTCTGCATCTATCTTCCTCTCCTCCTCTTGCCTTCTCGGATAGGTCTATAAGCACAGACGCTTGCCAAAGGCGTCACTTTCTTTCAAAAAATTGTGTGGGAGAACAGCGTGAAAATGAACATGCCACATACCATAATTATTACAAAAAGGATATTTACTATACAGTAGTTCAAATTTTACATACTTTACTTAATTTGACTTTTACTTAACTTCTGTTTTTGCCACAACAATTTGTGTACAACATAGTAATTTTAAATGATGAACAGGAAACTGAACCTAAAGTGCATCTTTTTGCACACTAAATATTTGATATATCCTTACTTAGCCATCTTCAAGAATCGGCTAAAAACAAACCTCTTCCATCTTTATTTGACCTTCTAACTCTTGCAATCTCTATTCTAATTCTATTCTTTAAACTTGAAGAAAGTATGCAACCAGGCTGTTTTGGGTCACCATTGACTTCCATATTAGGAAAAACATAGTCGATGGTGACCCAAAAAAACCTGGTTACAAACTTTCTTCAAAATATCTTTCTTTGTGTTTGGCAGAACAAAGCTGAGCAAATGATGAACTGTTCCTTTAATTTACATGTATAGGGTTGGGCGATGTCGACCAATTTGGCATCGTACGATGTCGTGTTGTAACTAAAACACCAAGCCCCGCCCCACGACTGACAAAACAGTGTTCGCGCGAGCAGGTGAGAGAGGATCGAGCGCAGGAGAGATCGTGCGCGAGTGCTTGACTTGGGCGCGGATGACACATCAAGCGCGCGCGAGGGTTTGATATGAGCTCGCGGCCCCGTTTCTTCACATGTACATCTGTTTTCCTTTCGCGGAAATCATTTACCGCGCTCGCCAGCATCAGTGGTGCTTATTAATGGCATAGGTTTGCCGTTGTTTTTCGCGAGCTGGTTGCTGCTGCTGCGTCGGGGCGGAGCATAGCGATGCCAGCTCAGCATCGTGATGTCTTTCGGCCATCGGCTATATATATATATATATATATATATATAGTGTGTTTGGGGCCAGTAAGATTGTACTTTTTTTTTTTTTTTTAAAGAATGCTTATTAATTTATTCAACATAAACTTCTATTCTTTAAACATCCTGATAAAATGAAAATGGGGGGAAAAACAATATAATCAAGAAAAAAAAATCATCAGCACACCTGTTTTCAACAGTGATAATAATCAGAAATGTTTCTTGAGCAGCAAATCAGTCTATTAGTATGATTTCTGAATCATCATGTGTGAAGACACACAAGATGCTGAAAATGCACATAAATAAATAACATTTTACAATATATGCACGCAGAAAACTCAACATTTGCAATAATATCTCACAGTAATATGGCTTTTTCAATATTTTTGATCAAATAAATGCAGCCTTGCCGAGCAGAAGAGTTTTCTTACAAAAACAAACAAATCATACTGACTCCAGACTTTTTAATGATTAAGCTTATTTTTATCTGGTTTATGTTTGACACAAAATTACGCCGATGCCACAAGACAAAACACTTTTTTCCCCAAATTGTGTGGTGACGGAGCGTTGGGGACAAAAAGCATCCATGTTCCCACTGTAAATGACTCATCACTGTACTCTCTCTCTGTCCATCTCCTCTCCGCCCTCCGTCCCTCCAGACTTTCTGAGAAAATAGCTGAGGGCCAGATGAAGGCTTTGGCTGCATCTCTGCATTACCAGCTAAGACAAATATTTCCCAGGATGAGTCCCGTTGCCCGCAGGATGTTTACACGCAGCTCCCCTCCCACCCTTGGCCTGGCTTTGCCTCTTTCATCCACTTCCTTGGCTTCAGCCCCCCCAGACACACACAGACAAACACAAACAGCGTGTATCGGGCAGATCACCTTCACACGCTTTCGGTTCAACTGCCTCTGACCTCCTTGTCTTGCCCCAGATATGCGTGACCTCACCCTGTAGGCCAAGTACACAAAACAGGCTCTGTCAGTTAGCATAGCGCACGGTCTAACCTAGCATAACACGCAGAAATCTTTGAGAAGAGCATTCGTGCCAAACCGAGAGGAAAAGACAAACACAATGATACCTGATATGTCTCAAATAAACAACGGCAGACTGAAATGGAAATAAAAGTAGCAGGTATTTGATCATTTTTAGATCAACATCTGTGAACAAGCGAATCATCTGGAAAGCATCATTTCTTTGTGCAAACATAAACACCCTAAAAAAGCAAAAACGAAAAAAATCTATACGCTGCTTAATTTGATGCATTGTGTGGTTCAGCAACTTTATAGCTGGCATTTTATGCATCCTAAACCCACATAGTTAAGCACTGTTTTTACACTTAAACTGCATCACTGGAAATGATGCACAATAATGCTATTCTGTGCACCAGGGATGTTTACTTTTTGTATTTGTCTTTTGTTTTCCTCCCACATCACATGTCTCATACTTCATCTCAAACTCTTCACTGGCACTGACGTCTTCTTGGTAAACAAGTTCACTAACATAAATCATTACTTGGGGCAAAATTGTTGGTTGTGAAGACAGTGAGGGACAGACTAAAACGTGGACAAAAATCATGATAATATAGAAATCATTAATGTAATGCAATAAAATGATTATTTCACTCTTATTTAGAAACATATAGAGAAATGAATATTTTAATAACGCTTAAAATAAAAAAAATTTAAATTAATAATTTAAATATGAGTAGCTTATTCATCGTCTTGTCTTGCCCTCTCATTTCATAGCTCTAGATAACTTCCGGTTTTGTTGCATGTCTTGAGAGAAGGCCAAGATTAAGAGGTCAGTGAGTGCACTTACATTCACGGAGACCGCCTTTACTTAACAACTAACCATGAATAAATACAACAGACCATGACGGGATGCAAAAAAACAAGGAAGGAAAGCATAAGGGGGAAACACAGAAGTGGCAGTTTTTAATTCAGAGGACAGAGAGCCTGTCCTTGATTAACATCTCACCTTACGCCATGTATTTTGGAAACATCCGGTAACATTTGTGTTCTCTAGTTCGGTAAATCCTTTCGTCGATTAAGAGGAATTAAGGGCTTTGTTTCTCTCATGCTGCCCGTAAAGGGTTACGCATCTCACCTTATTAAACGTACTGTGCAAATTCAGCAAAACATGTCACAGCTTGACACGTTCAGACCTGAACGCTCTCACGGGCCGCATACTTCTGCTGCTATTGAGGACGCTACGCGACACACCGGCTGGGTTTAAATACTGAGTGTGATAATGTGAGAACTAGATCATATTTTCTGCTGAAAACGTGAGCGGTGCAGTGTCAGGGTGTTGTGGGCGGCTGCCAGGGCGTTGCAATGTGGTTACCGCCTGCTTTATCATCCACCAGAGAAAAAAAAAATCTTCGCACTTTTTAGAAAAATTCATAAAACTCATGATGTTTGAGGTCTCATTCATGTCTGAAGCACAAATCATGCAGCTAACAAGCTTTTGTTAGCTTTATAGGAAATTACCATCATTTTATTACTTTTTTTTTTATTTAATAACAGTATTTTTACATATATTTATCTTCATTTTAAGTTCAAAATATTAGCCTTTTGGGGGTTTTTCTTGCCATTATTATGTAATATATGTCTTACTGTATATAGTTTAGATTCATTTTTATTTCAGTTTTCATTTTAGCTACAGTATTTTAGAACATCAGATTAAAATAAATGAAAATGAGTAACTAGACATATTTTAATTTATTTTATTTAAATAATATATAATTGTTTAATCATGGTATAAAATAAAATAAAAAAGAAAATATTTAATGAAAATAAAATTATTATGAAAATAATTATTTCAGTTATTTTATTTCAAGTAACAAAAAGTATTTTATTTTTTATAGTTTTAGTTAAACATATGCCACAATTTTGTATTCTTTTGCTAACCCTATGTAATCATAATTTTTAATTAAAACGCAATGCAATATTAATCAAAGTGTAATATTCTGAATATATTTTGGGTTAAACCAATTTTGTTCCAATTATTTAAGCATTTAATTAATTATATTTCTAAAAAGTGTATATTTATGTTCAAATATATTGCTTTCTACTTTTTTCAAATTAGAAATTCCCCTTTTGGAATTCAACTCGGAAGACAACTACAAATTCTTTTAAGCAATAGCAGAATACCATCTCTGCAACTATTCACTGGAAATCATAAACAATAATATGTCTTTCCTCGCAGTGTTTGTCACCACCACCCAGAAATGTGATTTCCCAATAGCTGATCTGCTGCTCGTTCTGAAACATCTGCCAAAAACCAGCACACCTTGTTCTTATGTGTGCTTCCCAGCCCATGATGCCTCTGAATGAGTGAGTCATTGCATCTGTACAGTTGGATTTGTTTCTCACACCCAAGACAATGACAAACCATCACAACATGAAAGGAGTCGAGTTCTAATTTACCTGCGATAAAGAGAACACACACGCGTGCGCGCGCACACACACACACACACACACATCCCTGTGAAAGATGCATTGGGAGGGACTCCACACTTTTGCAAAAACCGGATTTTCTGGTCTTCTCCGCCGCGGTAGCTGTTATATTCATAGTAACTGTCTTAAAGATCAACTGAGCTGCTGTGAAAGTGACACACAAAAGGAGAGAATGATTTGTCTGACAACTGATGTGTGCTTACATTGCTCAATGAGGAGAACCAGAAATGTTTTCAACACATTTGCTTTGACAGACGCGATAGTTCGCTGAAAAATGACAGTTTTGGTATCATTTACTCTCCTTCACGTCGATCCAGTCCTTCTGTTTCTGCGAAAGGACGAATCGGAACATTTTAGCTGCTGTTTATCATTTAACAAAATCAGGAAAGTGATTCATAAAGCTTGGGAGACTTCAAGAAGCTTTTGTTTACTGTTTAGGCTAATTGAAGTAAGTTAGTAGGCCTTCATACTTTGTCTCTGAACAGATGAGTCAGACGAGTCTGTTGTTGTCATTCAGTCAGAATTGTTGTCATGCTGAGCTTCAAAGCAGCGACTGAAAAGTTGAAAGTAAAACTTCACAACGATCGTTTAAAATCGAAAAGAGCCTACATCTTGTGACAAAGTTTCACGCAAACAACAGCAACGCAGCGGTATCCGTAACGTGCGATTCATCAACAAATGACTCTTATGAACCGGTTTGTTTTAGTCAGTAAATAGATTCACGAACTCGCAGCTCGAAAGTTAGTTTAAAATACGTTTTACGGTGGTTTCTTGTTATAAAAGGCACTTAAAAAAAATCCTAAACTAAAAATAGAAAAATATGTAATTGCCCGAACTGACCTGTGACCTTTTATTTATTTTTTTATTTATTAGCGATGTTTTCTTTGTTGCTACTAGAGGTATGATACTTTTAACTTATAATACTGTTGTGTTACATTGTCATATTTTATATGCAATAAACAGATTGCTCAACATTATTTGTTAGCCTACCTGGATAACAAATGAAAAAAAAA
>JAUYWG010000039.1:20342301-20401244 GCA_034779775.1 Enteromius afrohamiltoni | reverse complement strand
ACCTGTATAACAAATTAAAAAAAAACATATATATATATATATATATATATATATATATATTATTCAGCAATTAAGATACACAGCAATACAACTGAAGTGACAACTGAAAAACATCGGTAAAAAAGTCGGTGACATCGGTGGATCAACCTCACTTTTGTGATGCTACCAGAATACTTTTTTTGTGCAAATAAAACAAAAATAACACAATTTAAGATATTTGACGTAATCAACCTTGTTTAGATCTGCGTGAAAGCATGTGCATGTACGTCATTTGCGCCTAGAAGAAAGCGCGCGCTTACGCAGTAATATTCTCTAAAGTCATAGAAGAAGAATAGTTGATATGTATATGATGTTAGTTGTGTTTTCTTTGCGCAAAAAAAGTCCTATCTTTGCAAAAACTGAGGCTGATCCACTGATGTGTGAACTAACACTTTCATTTGTGAACTAAAAAAAGTACTTTGGGCCTGATACATCAATAACGTGCATAGCAACAAATATCATTTAGTCTTAGGAGATTTCGATGAGAGATGTTTGAGTTTTGTACAGAATCTGAGAAGAGTTGGAGACATTTCCAAGATAACTGTTCTACTTTACTGATTGAATTTTCTTTACAATCTGCTCATCTCTTTCTCACTTATGTCTGTTTTTTTCCATGTGTTGGTTTTGTTCGTCAGATACAGCCGTGTCTGTCTGCAGAAGTGTTTGTGTCAGCAGACTTTGCGTGCAACAGTCACACGTGTTTAGTCGTGTGAAATGAGATCGGACAGGTGCATGCTGGTTGAAGCACAAATAAGAGAACTAACCTGCGTCCAGCGTGCCATCTACTCTACTGTAACATTCACAGTACAGCTGCTCGAATTCACTTTCTCTTCTGCCCATTACATTCCAGCATATTTTATAAGGAGTTGAATTTCAAAACATTGAGTGTCAGTGAACCACAAATATTGGCTTCCCAGATGTTTAGTCTATTCACTCAGCAATGCATTTGCTGTAAAGGACTATTTCACCCAAGAATAAAAAAATCAATTACTGTCATCAATTATTCACCTTCATGTCATTCCTTTATGCTTTTCTTTCTATAGCATGCTAAAGACTTGGAATACAGTGCACAAATTACTATTTATTTATGTGTTTATTTATTTAGATTTTTATTATTATATATATATTATTTTATGTATGTATTTATCATTCATATCAATATTTATAATTATTATTATTAATGTAATCATGCTGTATAGAAAATGACCTTTTAGAGAATCTTCCAAATATTTTGCTTTTGTTTTATGATAAAAATATGTATTTATTTTGGATAAAATAAATATTTATTTATTTTATTTTATTAGGATAGTGATCATCTGTCTATTTATGTATGTATATATATTTTATTATTATTATTATTGTGCTGTAAAGAATATGACTTTTTATAGATTCTTCAAAATATTTTGCTTTTTTTTATGATAAAAACTTTATATATTTGTTTATATTTTTATTAGAATGGTGATCATCTGTCTATTTATGTACTTATTTATAATATATTTTATTATTATTACTATTATTATTATGCTTTTTAAAGAAAATGACCTTTTAGAGATTCTTCAAAATATTTTGCTTTTGTTTTTTGATAAAAACATTTAGTTTATTTTTTTACCCATTCATTCATTATCATTATTTCTCCCTCTTTCTTTCAAGAAAACAAGAGTTTATAAAGTGTTTAAAATATCTTCATTTGTGTGGCATGCTGCAAAGAAAGCCGTGCGGGTTTGGAATGACGTGATGGTGACACTTCTCATTCTGGGTGGAATAGCAGTTCTGCCCTCATCCACACAGACAGGATGGAGTATCATTCTGATAGATCTGATAAAGGATTTGCTCTTTCCCTTCATTCTCATTGTTATTTAAAGACGGGAACTTTCTGACAAGGTGGCATAGACAGATTTCAACAGCATGCAGCTCCTTCTGCCAAAAATCTTTACCCTGGAATGTGTCTTCATACAACGTCAAACACCACCTAAACAAAAGACAAACACAGCCAGAGTAAACACGCTACATCTATGGTATAGTTCACATTTATAGGCTTGCATTTATGGGTTATTTTCCATGCCTATAAATATACTTTGCATTTACTTTTGCTACGTTGTGGTTTGAAAAAGAAGGGCTTGGTACTCCACGAGACTGGTACTGTCTATCTTCACTGCCACTGACCCACAGTTCAAACCGTCACTTTGTAATCAAATGAGATACTTTTGTGCTACATTTGATCATTTCTGGAACCTTGCAGCCCTAAAAAAAAACAACATTCTGCTAAACACTACACGATGTAACAGATCACGGAATTTCCATTTTTGTGTTGGTTTCGATTTCGATTTTTAAATCGAACGTCCTCTTTTTGTTTAAAATCTAACTGTGATACTGCAGCTACAGTCGTCCTCCCTCTTTCCATCCAGTTTTGTGCTAAAAACAAGCCCGGACAGCTAACACACCCCCCAGATAAACACATACAGGAAATGAGTGTGGTTGAGCCATGATTCACCCTAGACTGGAAACACTTAATGTCTGTAAGATTCATTCCAGGTTTTAGACAAAGTGTGGCATGTTTACTGCACCAGATGACATTTTTCAGTGGTTATTTGTTGTTTTTGTTTATTGTGAGAGCTTGAAGAAAAGAGCCCTACTTTTAAGTCACTGCTAATTTTGGTGTTCACATGAGCGCATTTAAACTGTTCGGTTCTCTGAGGAAACTTCAACGCTTCCCATTAGAGAGTGGAGAAATGAATGGATTTTACTCAATGGATGTTCAGCTCTGACGTCGGTGAATGAGAACAGTGGAAAAATTGGAGAAACAACACAGAATGACAAAACAACTCAATCGAATTTTTAATAAAATACCTCTGGAAAATTAAGACTGGATAATGCCATGTTTCATATAAGATTGCAACTCATATTTATATTTTTGCAAATATTTAATTACTTTTATATATTGAATGATTGATTACACTGAAACAATATAATTAGTACAGTAAAAAAAAAGTAGAAAATATAGCAATAGTAATATAAAATAGTGTTTGCTAATATTATTATCAAATCAAAAAATCAAAAAAAGCTTCATCTGGTAACCTGAAGGCGTTCAGATTTATCTGTGAGCAATTCCTCACATGCTAATCTGAGTCTATTCTGCTTTGTATCACTGTCTTTTTTTCACCTAACTAGTTCCAAATTTGCGTGTTATCAGTATGAAGTCGGAAGGCCTTGAGACTTTTTTTTAGCCAAGTTAGACAGCTGGTTAAAGATGGCAGAACGAGTAATGAGTTTTACCTTTCGCTGAACCATAAAGACTGGTCTACGCCTTTAGGCGCTGTGTCTCACTCTCTTTGTCTTTCTTAATCTCTCTCTTTCTCTCTCTCATAGTTTCCGATACAGCTATCCACACGGTGCTTACCGCGGGATCTCGTTCCATGTACCTGGCTTAGTGAGTTAGTTCAGTAATCTCCAGGTCAACTTGACATACATCTGGATTTCTAACTGTTTCATGAAACCAGAATGTCTGGCTGGTGACATCCACTGTATAATTCACAACTCAAGACCTGCTCTGTTCTGATGATGAAACATACTCATCTACATTTTGGACGGCCAGAGGTTGAGAACAGAATTTTTATTTTTGGGTGAACCATTCCTTTAATGGTTATAGCCAATTAACTGAAGAGCTAATGCAATTAAACCTTTCAATTTACCTATTGGCTGATTGTTTCTAACTTTGGAGTAGAAACAAAAAAACCCAACGTAAATGTGCATGTCAATATTTCTTCACCTTGCATCAATTGGATTTTAAAAGATGTTGCTGCCTACATTTTTGACCACCTTTCATCTTGGATACGCGCCAGTAAGAGTTTTTGTGTTTCAGTTAATAATCTTCAAAGTCTAAATAAAAGCCAAACGTTGCAGATGTCACAGCTTTGCATGACAACAGAGCCTTGTCGGTTAGAATCCAAGCCAAGTAACTCCCTTAAATATGGGAATTTCCATGTTAGTGCACATTTAGCCAGGATTATTAATAAGCATTTCATTATTCATAACGATCAAAAAGAAGACACTTTTTGCAGTTACAGTTTCACATCTGTTATTGTAAATAAAACACAAAGTGTTTTTCCAGCACAACTCAAATCAGCTTACACCTGTATTTTGCCTGGGAGTTTTGCCATGTGTTGCTGCCAAGAATTTAATCAAACTAGACACATGAAGATGGATACATTTTATATTTGTTGTCTCTTATCATCAGTTTGACTTCAGTTTCTGCTTGTTGGAAGTGCGCGATCAAAATGACCCACCGAAAGCGTTTTAATTTCTCATTAGTTGTGATAATGACTCTATAAATCTCAATAACATCTAAATGGAGCTTGATAATGTCTTCTGAGCTTTAAAAGAGCAATCTGAGAAATCAGACCTGGACGTGAATCATGAATACACGGCACAAAGACTCATCCAACACTGCCAAAGTTTTCTAGCATGTGCAACTCTGATTGATGATGCTGGAAAATAATGTTGATAGTGGTGCAATTATGGTTTTTAACAACCCGTTTGGTTTGGTTCCTTGAAGCCTCTTCAAACTCATGTGGAAAATGAGATTGGTTTTAGAGATGGTGAGATAATGAGAGGTGTCATGTTATCTGAGTCACAGCGGGTCAAATCAAGAAGGAGAAATGCTGTGTCCCATGCTGGGATGAGCAGGGTGTGTTCAGGAGGGTTTGGGCGGCTCTGGACATCCTATTTAAAACCTGCTTCCACCCACAGGAAGTCAAACAAAAGCTTGGAGGAAGGGGCTTTAAACACACACGTTAATTGCACATGTTAGATATGGAACATTGTAACTGCGTTTTTTTAAACAACATCCCAGTAACCAACGCTTTGTTATTTGTGATAAGACAATCCTGATGTGTTTGCTATAAGAGGAAAACACACTATCAGCTGGAGATGCTTCCTTTTAGATCACTTGTGTAAAAAGTTGTGGAAATAATTAATATTCTTTTTTTAAACAAATATGAATGCAATAGGTTTTGAAAAATATATTTCAAAATAATAATAATATTAAATTATGCAACAACATTCATTGGTTTTCTGGAAGGAATATGTAAATAGGTGCTAAGTATAGACCTGTTTTGCATAAAACATAAAACCACACACCAAAAAAAACAATGGGATTGCACAACCTGGATAGCAAAAGACTCTCTAGACTTGATTTTCTTACATTTAAAAAGCTAATGTATGCACTACTCTTAATATATCACACACAGATATATTGTAAGATATAATACATTTGTGCATATATTATAGCTGTATGTTTGGGATTGGCAGGAAGTAATAATCTCATGGTCACCGAGGATACAACAAAACACAAATATTGTGGAAGGATTTTAAAATAATTGTTTTCTGTTTAAATATGCATTAAAACAACATTTGATTTATTACTCTAGTCTTCAGTGTCATCTGATCTCTTCAGAAATCATACTAATATGCTGATTTGCTCCTCAGGAATCATTTCTGATTATTATCAATGATGAAAACAGTTGCTGCTACGCATTTTTGTGGAAACTGTGGTACATTTTAATTGTTGTTTAATTATTGTGGTACATAATTAATTTGTTTCTTTGATAAATATAAAGTTTAACACAACAGCACTTATTTAAGACAGAAATCTTTAAATATCTTTACTGCCACTTTTGATCAACTTAATGTGTCTTTGCTAAAAAAATAAAAAAGTTATATAAGTGGCCTTTACTACTTTGTACTTACATCAAAAATCAAGTACAATGTGCTTATTGTGTTCATATTGTATTGCAACTGCTATGAGGTGGGAAATGGTGGTATGGATTGAACTGTAAAATAAGTGTAAATAATTGGAATCAATGAATTCATGAAGAGCACATACATTTTATAAAAGTGAGTCAAAGTGATCATCAAAATAAAGGATCAACATGCATCATCAATGACAGGTGGTTTACTAACAGTCATTCACATCGTCCTGTCAACACTTTAGAAGCATCCCGGCTTAAATAAGCGTCCAGCACCATGAGAATCAAGCATATGGTGGAGCTAACAATGCTGGATTAACATCAACCGTCCAATCAATACAATCTGACTGCTTTTCAACAAGACTCGATGTCAATAATTCAGCTGACAAAACAAAGAAAAAACATTTTTGAATTACTGAACTGTACATGCATCCTCATGGCATCAAATTGAAGACAATTAGAGACATTTCCTTACAACTAGAGAGGGTTTTTGTAAGAAAGAACGAACAAAGTACTCTTAGAAAACAGAAATCCCTTGCATCTGATAATGGCTTCAAGGCTGGCCAGGGAATTCAGCCAGGTTGTTTTGATTAGTGCTGTTTAGTGCATTATAGGAGAATAAACAGGACTAGCTGTGTATTGTTAGACGAGACAGATGCTTTTAATTAAGCTGGATATGTCTTGTGAGCCGTGGAGTAATTTCTTGCACAGAAAAGTAGGTAATGGCAGTTTCTGAGAAAGCCAGAGCCATCTTGCCATCTCCGTCGGTGTGACGGAGCGGACGTTTCCCGCAGAAACACGGACATCTGCTGTCTGCGGTGGAGGCCGCGGCTTCGTTAGCCATAACACAGGCTAATTGGCGGTACGTGTTGTGATGGAGAGAGGGAGGGAGGGGTGTTTGGGTGACGCAGGCAGACCATCGCATTCCCACAGAACAGTCGAAGAAAGAAGAAGGGGCAATTCATAGCTTATACCATCCATAAAAAAAAAAAAAAAACATGGGTCACTGTGCAGAGCTTTTGACCTTTACTACTTACTAAGATAATTAACATGAAGAAAATCAGGGAAAAGTAGAAAAGATGTATGTGTCCGTTAGATTGTTTATTTAAATGTAAAAGAAAAAGAAAAATTACGTTGTTTTTTTTTTTTTTTTCCAATTTATTACATTTTGTGTTCTTAAATTTAAAATGCTTCATGCACTAACATTATCTAATTTTCTATTAACAACAAAACATTCTTTGTACTTCCCCACTGTACTATATCTTCAAAACACTGAATTAATTTATTATTACTGTTATGGTAATAATATTATAATATTAATAATATGGTATTTTACTATAATTATATTATGACTATATAACTTAAAAAAAAAAAAAAAAAGAAACACTTAAAGTCATACTGAATGTGCTATCTGTTAATGTTTTGCTGTAGAGTCTGGGCTAAGATTTGTTATGCTAAAGAGTTATCCATAGTTCTCATTAGTCTTCCACTGGCCACCAAACAGAGATTCCCTTCCAAAACACTTTCCAAAAAGTTTAAAGAAAGTTAAATCTGGCATGCCTGGGACTGTTCTTTGAGAGCCAGCCCTGTCAGTGTCTGGAAGCTCCTGCTTCCCCCAAACATGCAGAAGAATACCTCCACGTCTGTAATTTAAATTCATTCCCTGCGTTTTCTGCAGGAATTCTTTGTTGCTCCTGCCCCCCGTTAAACGCACACACATCCCTCCCTCCAACAGCTTTTATGTTCCCATTATTTGCTTCCTCATACCAGCAAGAAACCCCTAAGCTTGGCTCTCGCTAACCATCTGTATGACGACATCCAAGGCAAGCATGTGCTGCTAATGTTCTAAGGGCTGATTCTGAAACATCTTTCTGAATGAGTACACAAAAACATCCAGGAATTACAAACCCAATTTAAAGCCAGTGTCTTAAAGAGCGGTCGCAGTGGTTTGGCGTTTCTGTTTCCATCAGTGTCACTGCTAATGACTGCTAACGCAAACCAGACTGTGACACGTCTTGAGATGCATGTCTTCGTGCAGATATGCATAAACTGAAATGTGTTACAAAACTATGTAGGTTACTATTAGAAGAGATTCTCTGAAGTATATAAATTGCATCAGGATTCAAGAAATAAAAGCATGACAGAAAACATCAGAACACTGGCATATCAACATTTATGTCTTTGAAATTTCTTTATGGGCAAAAAAAACAAATGCTCTGCAGTCATCCGGAAGCATATTTTCTGCTATTTGCCTTTGACCTGCGTTAGCATAGGTCATCTAATCAAGAAACCTAGACTTGACCTTAAATAATTAAGCTTTGCACATCCTAATAACTATATTTGCATACATTAAGAGTAATTTATGCAAAACCAGAGCATGTAAATGCTGTTAATGTTAGCTTAGCATAGCAACACAGCTTCTTAGAGAGGCCCAATGCCTTTGGCTATTTGACACTAAGGTATTGATTTGATAAATAACATAAAATGTTTAGACATTTGGATATTATTATTAACTAAATCTAGACCATTAAAAGAATAGAGTTTCTTTCTCTGCTAAAAAAAGAAGAAGCAGATATTCTGAAGAATGTTGGTAACTAAACATTTGACGGTAGCCAAATAACTATTTACTATTTCCTTTAGGAGTAATGGCTGATTTAGTGTTTATGAAAGCACTGAAGCTCACTGGAGCAAAACAGCACTGGATCCAATGTGTGAGACGAGGAAGAAAGAGAGAGATTCAAAGAAGTTTGGAACAGCACAAAGGTAAGTAAATTATGAAAACCATCTGATTGGGTGATTGGTGGTTAGTGATTTGACCAAATGAATATGAAGACAAATAATGTAACTATTAAACAGAGCAGAGCTGTATCAGAGTCTGGGCCTCGTGAGTTTTTAATTATATCAGTTGCCATTTTCAGAATTGGCTTGCTGCCAGTGTAAACAAGCACGATGCATCCTCAGAACAATGCATCTTAAAGAGATGCATTATTTTTTCAGCACCTCCGTGTATACATCTCATCACGGAATGCTCGAAGTGTGTGTGTTGATGTGGGTGTGTATCTTTCTGCGTCCGCATTTCACACCGATCAACACCTTTCAGGTACAAGAGGAAGTTCTGCCACCAACACCTACAGCCAACCATCAAAGCAGGTCCATCAAAGTTGCCGTGTCTCAACTTACAGCCCTGTGCAGGAAAAGAATCCGAATAAGTGGAGGCGGTTACAGCCAACTGTGGGCGCGCGGCAAAGCCACACATCTGGTCCAACAGGTTCTGAGGGAGAAGCTCACACTTGCTCTACTGTCAGTTCAGTTGCATGAGTCAGTCACTCAACAGAGACAAACACGCACACTTGCTCACACACACCTGCGATTTCATTGCATATGAAAAATTGGGAACGTTTGCTGTGAGAACAAGACAAGATAGGGGATAGTTTTGATAAGGATATGCGATAGTTGCATGTGTATAGCATATCAGCCATTTGAATCTTGAGGTTTAAACAAAGTGAGATCTACAGGCTAACTTTACAAACAAAAGGGTGATGAGTAAACCGTTTCGCAACCGACCACATGGTGCATTCATAATAAAGTGGCACAGTAAATAAAACAGAAAAGCATCAGGTCAATATTCTCTCATGGCTTTGTTTATCCCTACTCAACAGGTCCTGTCACTTCATTCAAAACCGCATAGTAGAGCATTTAAATATGAAAAGAGCGAAGCAGAAACTTCACGCACATTGTCTGTTGTTCTGTCACGCCAATTTGTGAGATAAGCATGGCTATGAAAAGAGGGGAACTGTCTATTTCGAGCAAATGAGTAGCGCAAACATTTGAAGAGTAATCCAGGTATAAGGCAGGTGTTCAGTTCACTCTTGTTTTCCAAGGAAAGCCCTCGTTTGACAGCTTTGTGCAATGATGACCACTACTCTTCTTTCGGTGAGCATTGCTGACATTTATTTTAAAAAGGAATCTTTATACACATGAATTGGCCGTGTTCGACATGCCTCACTGGCAGGATACGCGTGTAGTGAAGTGTACAACTCAACATCATAAATGGGGAGTCTTGGGAGACGCAAATCAAGAGTGTTGAGTTTTTATTCCTACAGCTTTAAACCAATATTACACATTTCTATAAAGAATATCGATCCCGTAGCCTAACCACTATATGATAAAAAAAACAAACCCCTTTATAAAAGCTTAACACATCTTTTTTTTTTAAAAGTGGAACCAAACACCATAATTGTACCAATATTTACAAATCCCATTAAATTACAACATAAATTAGAAAATATTTACATTTGGGGAAAGACAAATGGAACATGTAACTTCTAGTCTGACGTAAAGGCATCAAAAAGATGAACAACAAGATTGTATGCTCATACGAAACCAAACATGCACGCACACACACACCCAACCGTATGATATTTGATTTGATCATGGCAACTTACTTAAAAAGGTCTCTTTAATTGTTCTCATGGGAAATTTAAGCCCAATATATCTCGAGTGTTTCTCGTTTAGAGGAATCCACTGATCAGTGGATAAAGGGTCATTTGGAAATCATGTACACCCATGCACACAAAACAGTCACTCATGCCAACAACGCTCCCACAAAGAGAAGAAGAACAATAACACTGCGTCCAATGAAGTCAAGCATAGAACAAGTTATAATGTCTCATACATAGTCACATCCTTGGTCCATTAGGAGGTCAGCACCAAGGAGGAGGATACGGAGAAGCCAAGCTTCCTCCTCCCAGATTGGTAGCGAAAGAAAACGGTTAAAATCCACGTCAACTCTTGAAATGGTGTCTTTGGGAAACTCAACAACTTCCTCTTTGCAGTTCCCCTCTGAGAGACAACTTCCTGATGACTCGATAAAGAACTGTCTCGACTGAGGCTGAGCTCTGAAATGTGTTTGTGGAGGAGAAAGTGCTGGAAGACCACGACGTGAACCAGGAGGGCTTCGGGTTTAAGCTTAATCTTGATGTGGGAAAACAAAGCAGAACGCAAACAGAATCGACAACTACGACGAAGAGGAGGAGTCAGGTCTGAAAAAAAAAACGTCATTCCGCTACAAAAGCGGCTGTTGCGTTCAAATGGTCCGATCGAGTTTGACCTCAGCCTCACTTTCTGTGCTTGTCCATCTTGTCTACTTTGTTGGAGCCGTCGGAGGAGGCCTGTGAGGAGTCTCCAGTTGAACTCACGTACATTTTGTCCACCTGCTTGAGCGCCTCGTTGAGGTAGTTTTGCAGCGAGGTCATGGCCGCGCAGATGGCCGGAGAGCCGAAGCCGTGGGTGATGAGGCTGAAGTGAGTCAGGCAGCTTTGAATCCCTGGCTCGAGAATGGGAGCCGGCCTAGAGTTTCCCAGAGGAGATCGGTCCTGAGTCAGCAAGTCAGTGAACTCCTTACAGATTTGCCTAAAAGATTAAATGACCAGTTAAAGTATTAAACCATAAAGCAGAGATTTCAGAAGTCCATTCTGCTCAGGAGGAGACACCCTCCGAAAAGCAGGGGGACTCGTTTCCAGACTGATGACTGCTTAATGGCTCCATCAAAATGGGCTTGGCCCTCCCTAACCTTAATGGGATTGGGATTTATGTGAAATGGGATGGTTACTCACTTGGCTGCCAAGAGCATGGTTTTGCGAGAGTTGATCTCATTGCGTTCCACGTGCGGTCGGCCAAGGTACTCCGCGATGGCCTTGGCGGGAAACTCTGTCTCACAGACGTACCCAAAATCTCTCGCCAGGTGTACGGCCTCACCTGCAGACAGGATCAGATGAGAACCAGTTGACTCACACAGCATATGATGAGTCAACGTCGGATCCAACGGCTTGGAAATGACTCAAAATGGCATCACGAAAAGAATCATTTCGTCTCTATGCTGAGATAAGTTCAGATGAATAGACTCTCTCTTTTGCGGATGGCAATGGTCACACTGCATGTCTTTAATGAGCCTTTGTAGCTGAAGGCGTCTAATGGTCCCCCAGACCCAACAGGCTCTTATTGATAGACTAGCACATTATTCACAGTCGTCGTCTTTAAGGTCAGTCTCTCCTCTTGGCTAGCGAACATGTGATAACAAGCCCTAATTCAGCTTTGAAGGTCTGTAAATAACTACGCCTTCTAGTCATGTTCTTGCTTCAGACCCATGCTCCCATTAGTGGTGAGAATGGTGACATTAAAAGAGAAAGCTAAAAGTATTCTGCATCGCTCCTGGTGCTAGTTAACTCGTGATCTTTGCGCTAATGTCTCTGTGACTCATTGGTTAGCTATACTGAAGCGGAAAGGTGGACATGAAATGTCCCAAAATTACAGATTGGCAATACTGTACATGAGCAGAGCTAATGTAGACGACCTTTGCATGTGATCACAAAGTCTTTTGGCTTTGTATTAAACTATCACTAGTTCTCTAAATGTTCCAGCAGAATCTAAATGACAGAACAAAATGTGGCCTGGTAACAAGTTCACTATGTTCAACCTCAGAAGAAGCAAGCCAAAGCAATTGTTTTAGCATTTAGCACATTCAGTGTTATTGCGGCTCATTTAAACCAATTTAATGCAACAAGACTTTTTAAATCCGAACAGATTTAGTCATACACTAAGTGGTTTTCTAAGTAAAGTTTTTTCCGGATCTACCATTGACTTGACTTGTATAAAAGTGGTGTTTTAGGTCTTTAACATTCTCTTTTCTGTCTAGAAAACCCTCCACTAGCTGAAATATGTCCTCAGCATTTATGCTAAAACTACTTTTACAATAACAACAATGGAAATGTAATTGGCATAAGGTGCTTACCTTCCACCAGAGCAGTTAGTAAGGTGACGTTAGCGGCCTTTCTGCGACCCGCTGGCAAGTTCAGTCCAATTTTATCCAGTTTTTCCCTCAAGGATCGGCCGCCATTCTTTGACTTTGCCCTTTATAATAAAATTAACAGCGAGTGTGATTAGTGACCTTTTGCTAAACCTGCCAATGCTAGGTGAGCAACGCTTCATCTAATTACATTATTAGACAAGCTTTCATACATGTTTCCTAGAAAACCCATATGGACATGTTTTTTTCCCACTTGAGCACATTTTCAGAGTTTTACTGAAACCTTTAATTCCAACAATATGTTTTGATCAAGCAGCAGTAACCAGGAGAGCAGAGCTTAGAGAAGGCTTATTTATTGCAGGTGAAACACATGGATTTTATTGGTTTTGTTTGTGTTATACGACTTAGACGCCAATATGGAAAGAGGTTTAGGGCCCAGATTCACATGGATAAACAGGCTCATGAAATAAAATGATGTCACAGCTCAAGTGTTTCCAATGCATCGCAACAAAATCGCATACAAGCGCAGACAAAATCCCAACTCGCTGTTTGGGCCTCTGTGATATGCATGACTAGAGTTGTGGCCTGGCATCACCCTTCACATGTGGGGTAAGGGATTGTTAGCAGGAGGCATGAGTAAGTGCCCCCATTTTCCGTCCGACACCTCCCCCTCCCAGCGCTTGTGCTATATGACCTACTTAACGAATATCAGTGTGTTTGTGTCAGACACATGGGAACAGAAAAATATTCCCAGTAATAAGGGGCAATGAGATTACATTGCGTTTGATGACATCACCCCCCCCCAACACTGCACATGTCGGCATATGGGTCAAAGGGTCAAACTAATATCAGCATCATCTCATCAATAGGCACACAAATGGAGCTTGATGCTACCAAACATAAACCTGCATAGATTGATAAATACACATTTAACGTTTGGTTTCAATTGTTTGGTAAATCACACAAAAACATTCATGTTTTGTTTTAAGAGAGAAAACAATGTAACTACATTTTTTTTGCATTTTGGCAAAATTTTCATTACAATTAAGCACATTTTTCAGTCAATGAATACTTTTGAGGATTTTTCCATACGTAATTCTTATTCTTTATTTCACTTGCACAGACTTTTTTTTTCAGTGTACCACAGTAAAATGACAAATTAAAATCCAAATGTTTTTCATCATGTATATTTAATTCTTACATTATGGTAATGATAATTTGTGGTGAAAATGTGTGTAACTTATGAACAATAATGTCACATTTGGAAAGATATTTAAAATAGGCTTTAGATTTGGTTTGAAATATAACTGGTTTCAGGATATTCATCCACCAACCTGTCTTGTTAGCGCAAGTCTGTACATGTAAATATATAAATATGTAGTACACTGCAAACCTTTTTTTGTAGAAGTTGCAAATACAATAAAGGTTATTGGAGTATGTTTTATGCGTTTAAAAAGACAAGCATTTCAGTTATCCTACTTTTTAACTATTCGTGAAATTGACTAGCAACTTCAGAGTGAAAATTCTTGTACTGTACATCATTTTTTCAGTGCATTTATATTACCATATTTTCAAATATGAATGTGCGAGAGCTTCTCACCTGCGTAATACTCCTCCCAGCAGGGAAGCGTTTAGACACTCCGGTGGAGACAAGCGTCTCTGAACCTCTGCCACAGTTACTTTGTACTTGGAAGTGGAGCTGAGAAGAGAGAGTCGTCCAGGTACTGAACAGAAGACCTCAGTGGGATTTGACACCATTCCCAGCAGGGGCTCTTTCTGAAAGGGAATCCCAAACGGGCTACCCTTCGGCAGAGACACCGGACCTGGAGATGAGAAATGTATCGGTCAATCAAACAGCTCCAGAAATACAGGAGAGAAAAAAACAAACAGGAGCTTGTGAAGTAACACAGCCTGCTTTCAGACTGAGAATCTCAGATGTTTCACTGAAAATATATAAAAATAGAGACAAATGATACTCATTACCACTACAGAGCTATAAAAATATAAGAGCTCAGATTATTTGATTTAGTGAGAATTTGATGAGAAATGTTTGAGTTAAGAAAGTTCTGATTTTGATTGTAGGCTATTTTTTTTTTAACAAGGAAGTTGAACTGACTGCAAGGAGAAATCACAAGGTCCGTTATGTTTAGAAAAAGAGTGAATATTTTCAGATGCATTCGCAAAGTAGAAGCTGGTATAGATGAAGATGGAATAAATTCAAGCCAAACGTGTGACATAAATTTTGATATGAACCATAATTGGACAGAGCAGTCATCCATGCTATAATCATGTCGACTAAAATATTGGCATAAACGTTAAACCAGCAACTCACTTTGGTGACTCGAAGAAAATCTAAATTACTAACTGACTAAAATAAATGCCAGAATCTGTCAGTCAACTCCTGACCACAACATAATACAGACACTGCAAACGAACGCACCTAATTATACTACAGGACATGATAAAGACCACCAAACAATCTCAGAAAATTGATTTGATTTTTTGCTGTGAAAACATGTGATCTTTAGTGCATCTTCAACTCTACCCCTTTTAACAATTTTTTTGAAAGCTTTATACTCAACTGTATAATACAGTTAATTAATGAGTGGTTCTCAACTGATGGGCTCTAATATATTATTTTTATTAGACAATTCTAAAATGCAAACACATGATCATGCAAAATAGGAATCAACTTTTAAAAGGTTAGAGAAATGCTTTTTTTTTTTACTGAAATGGCATGTCCAACTCAATTAGCAGAAGCAGATATCAAAATGCATGCATTTAATCTCAGAAAGCGTGAACAAAAGCAATATATATGCATGTATATAAGGTTACTAAATTGCACTGTATTTCTCCTCCGCTGCAATGAGATTCTTGTTTACTTTTGCATGCTACACAGTTTGAGTGTTGAATTAGGTTGATGTAACTTTGTGAAGGGTAGTAAAGCAAAAGCTGTTAAAAAACACTGATACTAAGCACTCATTAGAGCAGCTAATAATCGCACGAAACTAACAGATGTTCAACACTGTCTTTTGGTTTTGCTTATTTAAGACAATTTCGTGTCACAGCATAGGACTGAACAAAATACCCATGCATGTTTAAAAGCAACCACACCCCAACTACAGTTGATTCTTGTCTCCTTGTGCGTGTTGGTGTGTGTGTAGTGGGGCAGAACTGCGTTCTGACAGTGCCGTTTCAAAAGACTAAAAAGCAGGCCTAGGCCTCCTCTCTCTGAGCAAACACACCATTTTAAGGATTGCCCAACATCTACAACTTTGGCTAGTCTGCCATTTTGAGAGGAATCCTTTCTTTGGCTTTCCATTCATGCTGAAAGAGTGGCAGAATGCTTCGCGGATCAATGCCAGATTAGTTAAATGGACCACATGACCAAAAGGATTAGCGATATATGTATGAACCAGCACCACCTCAACTCCGCCCACCTAAACCGTTGGCTCGGACAAGCCGAAATCTGGAGCCCCATTTTTTTTCCCACATAAACAGTAAAGGTGCACGTATTTTAGTCGTGTTCCAAAGATCTGGATCAATATAAAATGATTAACACAAGACGCATAAGTTTAATCCAAAGTGATTCAGCCTGAAAAAAACATGTTAATTTATAGTTGTAGAATCTTCAAAACACGCTTCGCAAAATTATAGGTTAATTACTTTTGAAAAGTCCTGAAATGCTAAATGTCACATGAAATTGCTTTATATAGCATTTTGTGATTGTTCCACTTATAATTATTATGCATTATGAGCTCATATTATTTGGAAGACTATTTGAGACTTTTCTACCTTTGTCATTTAATGTAAAAAGTTATTAAAACTATACATATCTATCTATATATATTAGATAGCTGAATTTACTTTAAGAAAAAAAAAGTTTTTACATTCAACTTTCCCACTGTTTTTCACCAATTTTACTATAAAATATTAAACATTATTAAATCTAATACAAATATGACTTAAAATACTATAGTACTGTAAAATCAAAAGAGTAATTATTAATGCAAAATGACAAGACTCACATTTTCCCATTTCAGTTAAAAGCTACCTTAAGATAAATGTATGTGATAAAATAAAAAGCAACCAACCTTTTTTGATGACTGTATGATCAGGAATTACAATACTGTGATCGCCTTCTTGCTGCAAGAAAGAACCAGGAAATGAATCACTTTCCCCGTAAACCCAAATAAATAATTATAAAATCATTAATCACATCAACTCACCTGAACATCGTCCATTCCGTGGCCTATGTCATGCAAACCGATGCCATCACTTATGGAATCGATTCCGTGAATGTGTGGAGGGAGCAGCTCCGGTCTCCTAAAACTGTCCCGCCGCATCCCGGACGAGCCCCCTTCCAGGCCCAGAATGGGGCTGCCGAGTCCGCCGCGGCCATGGGACCCGATGGCCTCTTGACCTTGCCGTCCAGGCCATGACTGCTGCTGATTAGATGCTGCAGACTGGTGTATTGAGTTGATAGTAAACGGGTCGCTCAGGTGGCCGTACGGGTCGTTGGGTTGGGTGTACGGCAGAGGCTGGTAAGGAGGAGGAAAATACGGCGGCTGGAAGTCCGAGCTGGCGGAGTGCGAGAGGGACGGTGGCGGGCTGTAGAGGTGCTGGCTCACCGCAGGAATGTGAGGTAAACGGGGGTTTCCGTTGCTGCTAACATCATGCCTTTCCTGCTGCAATAGAGAGTGCATCACATTGAAACCATGCACACAACAATGACTGTATCAGAGTCTTGATCAGGGTCAAAATCCTGCTTTTTCCTGAACATGGCACAATTCCCACGTATAGTTAACAAATCATAAACATTTTTATGCAAATCAAAAACTAAGCTTTGCGTGCTTTTTAGTTTATCGTGCAAAATTAAATGCAACCTTAGAATACAGTTATTGGCTTAAAGATATATTTCCACCCGATTAAACGCACTTGTGTTCATTTTAACTCTATGTATTCAGTCACATCGAACGCATTTGGCCTGTTGATTTAGATGTTATCTCTTGCAACGCACACGTAAGGTTCTCCAACCAAACTTTTTTACAAGTCATTTGTTCTCTTTCCAATTTAGCATCAACTGCTCGTCTTTTGAGTCGGCTCTCTGCTCCGCTCTTGAGTGGACTGTATAGTGTGCATTCATGACTCCTTTTGTCTGGCAAAGTTGCTTGGATAGTTACTGTCACCAGAGACACATGAATGACAATGAGCGACGGGCAATTTCTAGACAGCTTAATTGAGACCACATGAATTACTCTTGAGAGTTGTCTCTCATATTCATTCTGAAAACCGATTTTTGAAACAATCGTGCTTGCGCTTGTGAAGAATGGCTGCTGCGCTCTTTCTGTCGGAAGATTCAGTCTGCGTAAAACTGCACAACTGAAACTATGTGCAATAATGGCATCTTGAATTAAACTGCATTAATAATTTATATTGTTATTAGCCTACTAGAATTATTTCATACTGAATTTGTAACAGTAAATATTACTATAGGCTAATTCTTTTGTGAATTCTTAGGAAAGTATACCAATTGAATACATCAAGTAAAAAGCTATTTTACACACCTATTATTTAAACGAACGTAATTTGGTCGTCACATACAGTTTAGTTTATTTGCGAAAGATCAAATGTATAATATTTATAATATAATATATAATATTTAATTAAAACAGAAAAAAAACTGGCTTAAATGTATATTTTACATAATAAAAATGAAACCTTATGCAGCAGGCGTATCTAGTTAACTTCGCAGAACTCACTTTGCATATTATTTGGCAATAGAACAATGCCGAATTTCCATATTTTAAATTACAAACAGACAATGCATGCGTTTAATTCTCTAATACAATCTGGCCCTGATGTCTGCACACGAAAGGCGCGCTAGAGGTTCGCTTCTTACCCTTACCTCGCAGTCATCTTCATACTTCACGTTATCTGCTAATTTCCACAACATTTTGTCTTTGCCGCGCGTGATCTCAGAAGTGTGTTTCTGTGCTGATGTGTGTTTGCGGTCTAGAATATAATCCAGAGAGTCCGGCGCGCGCCGCGCAGAAGTGAAGCATCAACTCAGTGTTGAAAGGAGGAGGATGAAGGAAGAGAAACTCATGCGGCTCGCGACGCAAACTTCTTGCGAGAAACGAATCGTGGGGTTCCGGTCCAAACAGACGCACTCGACTCCCTCTGACGGACAACAGAGCGGCTCAGGCTCGACTCACTGACTCTCTTTGGACTCTCACTACTATATTTGCCAGTGGTGGGCGGTGACCTACTGCGCGCTGGCTACGTCAGAGCGAAGAACCCGTTGCTGATTGGCTACTGTCGGAACGAAGGGCCAATCGCGAAACTGTCCGTCTGTTTAGAGGGCAAATTAATCCTGCACCCAAAGTTGAAAAATTATTTGCCATTTCCTGGGGGAAAAAGTCTACAAACAAAGCATGGTAATATTTACAGTTTTAATTAACATTAAATGTTACTTGCGAATTTACAACAAGACAGAACAATACCGATAGATGGATAGATGGATAGATGGATGGATAGATGGATAGATGGATAGATGGATAGATGGATGGATAGATGGATAGATGGATAGATGGATAGATGGATAGATGGATAGATAGATAGATAGGAGTGCAAAAACTGCACAAACCAAAATATATTTGTTAGATTTTCCTCTTAATTTTAATGCTGATTATTTGCGATGTAAAGAAAACATTAGGGTTAAATTAGGGTTAAAAAGCAACAACAACAAATTAATAATAAATACAATAAAAAAGAATAAATACAATAATAAAGAAACAATTAAAAAACGATATAATAATAATAATAATATCTAATAAAAACTTTTCCAGTAATGATTTTAGACTTTACTGTATGCTTTATAGGCTATAATTGTGTATTTCTTTACGCGTTTTAAAATAAAATAGAATTAAAAATGTATTAAAATACAATAAAATAATAATAACGAGAATTACAATAGTAGGCCTAATAAATATACGTTCAAGTGGATAATGTCGGCATTAGAGATTTCAAAATCTGTAAACAAAAAGATAGAGAGAGAAAAAAAAGACGAAAGAAAGATTTACTAAGCGGCTTAGACTCGCCTGTCTGCTAATGCAGGTGAATTAAATGTATTGTGGGTCACAGCGCCTGCGGCTCGAGCTGGACTGTGATAAATGAAGCGCACGAGCGAGTTTGATTCCTCTGTAATCTGAATTAAGTTACTGTCAGATACTTTCACACACGCAGACTCTACTGTAACCCCGAGGGTGAAACATCTGCTTATGTAACCTGCTGAAATCGCAAGCAGAACATCCACTCAGGCAACCATAAAATGCAAGAATGCCAATTGTCGTATGATAATAATTATTATTTAGCCTACCTTTGGCCTAACCTGAAGACACCGTTTTCATTTTGCGTCGTTTGTGCAAAACCGAATCAGAATGATAACTCATCAGTGTGAGATATTAATTACAAGCTGAGACAATCGTTGATCGAGTTTTACTTAAGCTCAAAACTCATCGTTGGAAATAAGCAATATAGCCTAGTAGGTGTAATAATGCATTGAATATGTCTCCAAAATAATAAACGTGTTAGCAAAAATCGTAACAATTATACGGATTATTTGCTTTCGTTAAAAATAAATAAATACAATCCGTGCCCACGCAGGCCCCTGCTGCGCTCACGCGAGAAAAATAGTCTAATATAATATGGCAGATAATATGCATGTTGTGTTTAATTATTAATTTAATAACACATTGGCGAACAATAGTGTGTATTGTGTGCGTTTTCTATTTTTTCTTTTTATTATCGTTACTGAAAACCAGAGACTGTTGTAGCTCTCTTTGCTGTGACGGCTTTAGCTTTGTGTTTTAGTTTTACGTCATACCTTTGTTTCTATTTTTTTCTCATTCATTTGATATACATTTAAATATTTTGAAAATATACAATTGACTAAAACGGTGTAAATGAAAGCCCAAAAAGCGCGGTTGTTACAGCCTAACAGTAACAGAATAGGTTGTAAGAGTAAGAGAAAAAAAAAGGTAAAAAAAAAAAAGAAAAAAAAGTATATTTTGTGCATGAAATATTTAATTGAACTGACTTCAGAATTATTGTTAAAGCACCATCGTAAGCGGAACGGTTTTAATGTTAAAAGCAATTCAATTAAAAAAAGAGGGATCAAACAGTTGCACAAAACAAATAAAAATGTGTTTGCGTGAATGTATATCATCTAAACAAATACAACACTGGAATATCATTTTCTGATCAAACATTAGGCTACATTTGTATGTATTCTTTTTTTTTTTAGGTGGAAGTTGAATAAATCGAACTAAACAGAAAATAAGCAGAATGAGATACACGGTTTGATGCACACACCAAACAATAACCAAGACGTTTAATGTAGCTGTTGCTTTTTTCAAACTATTTATTTATGTAGCCTGTAAATGCTATGATTTTTTACTGAGACACGTGATGCACACGTATTTCAGTAGCTCGTTTTAATTGGTTAAGTTCCTAGATGTTAAATACTCCCAACAATTCTATTCTCTTGCTGTAAATTTGACAGCGATACAGGGTGTTTTTTTACTCTTCAAAAAGGCGTCTGCCAAATTAATAAAATCTGATTAAAAAAGTCCTGCTGTTAAATGTTCAGACAGGTGTTAAGGTACACACCCGAAAAAACAAAGGCGCCGCAATTTGGTAATTATTTGTTATCATTTTATTATTACTATTATTGTTAATAGCTGTTGATGTTGTTATTTGATGCTTGCTTTAGGCTGCACATTCTACAAACGCAAGCAAAAGTTCAGGCACCAGTTAACACTATACCAATTAATTTGACAAAATTTAATCGACGAATGCCTACCAAAACATGTTTTATCCTCTTGTCATTAATAGTAATAAGATTGCAATGGACACATACCCTCCAGTCCAGCCTCTCCAGCAGCGACATCTGCTTCAGCTGTTCGGTCCCGCTGTGAAGCAGCGAATGCTCTCATCAGCCGCGCTCGCGCCGCTCATACACCTGGATGCGCAGGGCACGCAGCGCGCATGCGCAGAGTCTCGGAACACCTGAAAGAGGGCCGCAGCATTCCGATCGATGAGGATGATTAGTCATCGCTTCTGCTATTGCAATATTGCACAATGGTGCTTTAATTAAAGAAATCAAAAATTAACCATAAAGACAAGTCAAGACGACCTAAAGAATCCACACACTTAAAAGACACCGCACTAACACAGGCTGCACCAATTTAAATATTTTTGAGACTTCCCCATACAAAGTGTATAACTTATATTTGACGCTAAATTACCTGTTATTTCAATATTCTCGATGACGCTGGGAACCTCGAACAGGCCTATATTGTGAAGTGACTGAGCCTTGGAGGTTTAATTTCGCCTGCAAGACTTTCTTGTATATTTAAAAGCTTTAAAGTAAAGGAACAGCTTCCTAAGCTGGCATTTCATGTTTCACAGAACACGTTGCATAAAATTCTGCTATGGTGAGTCGTATACAAATCCTTTTTAGTTTGACATTCCAAGCATGCAGCTTAGCTATTTCTCACGCACACAGGAATCATGACGCATACCTGAAAGAGCAGAGTCTAGGATTTTATTTATGCACCTGTCAGAATAACAGAAACAATTCTATTATATGACCTGCAAAGAGTCAAGAAACAGATAGCCCCATTAGATCTCATGCTTCTTGACTGAAGCAGCGCTTATTCTTGGACATCTACTGCCACCTTGTGGCCAAGAATAACGGTGAAGGTCATTACTGACAAATATACAGCAACAGCGCATGACTTCTCCCAGATCGGATCTTTATTGTGTTCACAAATAATACATGTTGAAAAGTACAATACGTACTGTCACTAGTAGGTTATTTCTGTGATACTGTGACGCTCAAGCGCTTCAGGTACAAGCGTTTATGCTTCTGAGGAGGAAAGCAAAGTTATCTGCCTTTTTAAGTTTGTTTTTACTGCAATACAGTTTGTTTAAACCTAAACACAGTGGTAAAAAAAAAAAATGCTTTTGCAAAGCGGAGTCCATTAAAAAAATAAATTGCAAAGAGACATTTAATACTCCTTGGGTTAAACATCAACATGGGTTTACTGAAAATAAACACTTAAGCATGCAACTGAATTAAGATGATCTTATAAAGGTAAATAAAATGCAATAGTGAAAAGGAAATCAGCTAAAAACAACATCAATCCAACAGGCAGAATGTGCTGATACAAAGCCTGACCACTAGAGAGCGAGCTTCACTAAGAGCAGCACACTTAAAAGTGGTAAGGTGTGTGTGTGACCCAGTTGGATATCTGATCTTTGGTACGTTTGGCAGAGCTGTGGGAGGTGAAGATTGACTTGTAGGTCTCAGATTTGTCCTTCATGTCCTGGATCGATCTCTTACTGCCGGTGATGGGGCCCACGGGGCCTTTTAACATCTTGGAGCTCTCACCAGATGTAGACGGTCCTGGAGCTGAGCGGGAAAAAGACGAGGTTAAGTGACAGAACAACTAACGCATGGCTTCTGGTGGTGGACTGATCTTTAAGGTACAGTTCAACCAAAAACGTAAATTAGCAAGACATTTTTGTTTCTTTATTGGAACAAATTAGGAGAAGTGTAACTGCAGTGATTGGGTGCCGTCAGAATAAGAGTCCAAACTGCTGATAAAAACATTACCACACTACTCCAGTCCATCAGTTAATGTCCCGAGAAGTGAAAAGCCGCATGTTTATAAGAAACAAATCCATCATTAAGACATTTTAAACTAACCACTGCAAATTATAGCTTGTCTGATTTTTTTTTTTTTTTTTTTTTTGCTGAAAGAGTTATCTGGTCTAAATCAGGAGAGATCAAAAAGAATGGGACGAGCATTATTATGGACTCATATTTTCACCAGAAGCAAACCCAAACACGCAGACTTGGCTTCTTAAAGATGTTAACTGATGGACTGGAGTTCTGTGGATTATTGTGATGCTTTATTCTCAGTTTGGACTCTCGAATCTGACGGCACCCATTCACCGCAGAGCATCCATTGGTCAGATGGAATACTACATTTCTCCACAAAACAAACGGAGCCCTGAGGGTGAGCACATTTTTCTGCAAACATATGTGACCCTTATTCAGAATTCTGCATGACGGTCTGCATTGCACATGATTCTAATCTAGTCTTTCTAGATAACAGCCTCTAAACAGGCTGACAGATATAAGCTGTCTCTTTCCGAGGACAAGACAACAGAGAGGCCTGGCATGCATGTCCCTAAACGACATGACCACTTCATTTGTATAGTAGGTGTAATTCATTTGTTTGTTAATCACCCGTGTGCCTTGCACAGATTCATGCGAGGACACCACACATAATTGGGCTATTATATTTTTCATGCTGATCCTAGCTTTTTTTCATATTAGAATGATTTCAAAAACCAATTACATAAATAATCAAATTAAATAAACACCTTTCATTCCATGCTAGCATTAAAGCCTGGGCTCCAGCATAACTTCACTTCCTCTGCTGCTACCTACTGTCCAGACGAATATAATAAATGCAGCTTTCAGCATGTGTACTGCCTACTGTGTGAGAACACTATGGTAACCAGTACGCAGTGATTCCACATGACCTGACCGTGTTGCATAAGCCGGGAAATTAATGCAGCAACACATTTCTTCTGAAGTTGAAGTTACATCAGATATCCTAGATAAGGGATGACTCAATCTACAGATTCCACACTTGTAAACCAAGACTGATATGAATATGCTTTCTAAAACATTTACACATCTACACATATTTCCGTTTATCATGTAAATCTAGCCCTGTACTCCGGCATGCTGAGATACCTGAATCACTGCAGCTTCCACTGCTGCCTTCTCCGTTCAGTGAGGAAGATTTCGTCTCTGAGGCGTCACAGCTTCCTGCTGTTACAAGACAGAAGAAAAACTGCATTTAGGGGTTGTACTAGTTAGTTACAATTAATTATTAAACCCCTATTGGGAAGTTCAAACCAATGCTATTTTAGTATAATATATTAAATTCGTTTTTTCCTTTTTCTCTTTAATGTCTATAAAGTTTGCAGAAATTGTCATTTTTATTTCTAATTAAAATATCTATATTATGCATATATTAATATGTATAAATACAAACAAACATACCCACACACGTATACATTTATATATAGTTATGCTTTCTGAGAATATGTCAGATAAGAGGTTAAGCTGATGGATGAATGACATTACAGCAAAAATATTTAAATACATTTGATATATTATTAATATTAAAGAAATATTTGTGAAGCCCCACAGTGAAGTTATGTTCTAAAACCAAATTTAAGACCATCGTACAGCAGCCTGTAAAAAAAGGTTAAAAAATTATTTGGATGTGTGTCAGTCTCATGGTTTTGATGACCTCAGATGGTTTGAGATTATCACATGGATAATCACGTCAAGTTTACTTGAGCCTAATGCATACTAAAGGATAAAAAGCATTGATACCTCCTGTTCAGTCATTCCTACAAACAGTTTTATCAATTCCTCACATACTTGTAATAAAGATAAAAGGAATATTATGGGTTCAATATCATTAACAGCACCGGTGATGTAATGCCAGTTGCCACACACCTGATTTAACTTGTCTTCAGGTTATTAAACACTGCCCTTGCAATCAAGTTCTAGGAGTATTCTTGGGTGGGAATTGCTTTTTATTCTTCAAAAGGTCCTGTCCTGACTTTCATTCCAGCTTCATATGTGTCCAGCATTTGTAGTTATGTTGAGTTTTAACTTTTGGGTTAATTATAATCTAACGCTGTTGGATGTCCTTGTGGGGAGAGCACTGATAAAGGCCTTCTGTGTCATTACAGGTGTTTACGAGACGAGTGTGAAAGAATTTCTGACTGAGCTCATTCTTTGAAAGCCACACTGAATCTTTCAACAAAGCGATCTTGATGATGCAATGCCGGTAAAGCCGGTAAACCAGGTAGAACTTTCACACAATGTGCAAAGAAAGACAGGGGCTGTTTACATAAAGATCCACCCACAGGAATTCTTCTACCTGGAAAGGTCTCGTAATCTCACTCCTAATCACAACTCAGCATCTCAAACAATGATTTGAAGCAGACGGCGAGCTGCTTTAAAAGGGCAAAACAGCATCACAAAAGTAAATCACATGACATCTGCTACTACATTCCAAGTCTAACAACACCGAATATATAATATGTAATTACTAAAAAATTAAAAAGCTCAAAAATGAAAATTGTAAGATCGTATTTTACAATAAAAAAAAAAAAAAAAAAATGTAACACTTTACAATAAAGGGTCATTAGTTTACATTAACACTTTTACAGCACTTATTTATCTTTAGTTAATGCTAATTTCATCATTTATTAATGCATTAATAAATTCCCAAGTTGTGTTTCTTAACGTTAATGCACTGTCAACTAACATGAACCACTGTATTTTTATTACCTAATGTTTCCAAATACGAATACATACTTTAATAAATGTATTGTTCATTGTTTGTTCATGTTAATACATTAAGTGTCACCAAAAAAAACTATAATAGTGTATAAATAATAGTCAAATATTTAAATGTTACATTTACGTTTCAATGTCACTCTTAATGTTGCATTGCATTGCTCAACATGTCACATGGTGAAATGCTGCAAAACAAATTGGTTTGACAGCTCAGGCGAAGCACTGATGATTATCAGTTGACAATGAAATGTATTCAAACTTTCACAGGAAGTGAAATCGATCTTATGTTTTTTTTTTAAAGAAATAAACAAGGCTGAGGACACCATTTTCATTTCTGGGTCAGGTACTGCTTTGCTGATCATTTAAAAAAAAAAATTCTACACACTGATCAGAAAGTTGATATACAATGCAAACGGTAAGCGTTACTGTACCTGTGGAATCCACTGACTTGGAGACCTTAGCATCCTTGCTCTTCTTTGATTTCTGTACAGAAAAAAACATAAGTGTTCTTAACGATGTCTGAAATCATTTGAAATAAAACAAAAATGGAAGTTTGTTTTTTTTGCTTATTTATTCAGTACATTCATCATCCCTTACATCCCTTAATTTTTAAAGGCAGGGTAAGTGATTTCTGGAGGGTATTGTATTTACTGAATTCAACAAAACAAACACGGCCCTTCTCCAGAAGGGTCTTGGCTCTATTTTGATAGCTCCACCCCAAACCTGCGTAGTCTAACCAAGGCAATGATTAGCTCTGTGAAACAAAGCAGAACGTGAGCAGCACGACAAATCTCTGACAGGAAAACTGCTGCCGCCTTCTTTTTATGACGTGCAGACACAAATTTCAAGTGATTTCGTCGCACCAGTGTAGCTGTTGCTGCGCCTGGTGTACATACTGTGTTAGCTTACTATGGAGAAGAACTAAAGCAACCTCTGCATCCAATCACAGGCCGAGTTCTCTCCAGCGCTGGAAAGCGGATCCAATATTTTTCACAGATCCTTCTTCTTGCCTTATAATTCTGCAGACATTTTCCTCTATTGTTTGTCGGCTCTGCTCCTCCACATCATTAGCAGACACGCCACTTACTGCTGATTGGCTACAAGTTTGTTTTGGTACTCAGTCCCGACTCTGCTTTCTTAGCAGAAAAAAAAAAAAATCACTTACCCTGCCTTTAATGGTAGCTTCCTGCAAGCACGTCCCAAAGAGCACTGCAATTCTATATCAGCAAGGCCCACACATACAGCAAGACACATACTTTTGCAGATTTTGCCTTCAATCTGCGCTCCTCCATAGCCTTTTGAAGCTTCTCCACCTCCTCTTTAGACCCATTCAGCGTCACAAGATTGTCTTCTTGAAAAGGATCTCCACACTATTAAAAAAAAAAAAAAAAAAAAAACCCACAAGGACGTGAATATTAAAATTATGCAAAAAATAAAATACTAATAAATGACTAGTTTTCGCACAAATAAATTATACATAAAATAAAACTAAAGTGAAAATTGTTTTTTTAATTAAAAAAAATAAAGAATAATATTGAAAAAACGAAATAAAACAAAATCTTAAATTAAAAAAAAAAAAAAAAAAGTACACAAAATAATAATAATAATAATAATAATAATAATAATAATAATTGTCAAAGAACACATTGAATTAAATGTACATTTTTGAGGAATCAAATTCTTTAACACTTTGGAAAAACATTTCCTGGGTGTAGTAAAGTCTATGATAAGATTTTGATAAAATACAATTACCCTCTGATAGCAAAGTGCACAAACTGGAGAACTGCTAATATGTCACTAAACGGGTCATAAAGCAGGTATGACTGCTTTGCCTGAAAAGCAGAAAAATGTATGACTAAGTTCACCAAAAGCCAAACACACACACAATGGCACAGGCATTCAGCAGCAGCTATTGTCTTGCACACGAGCAACACCGGCACACACAAGAGCGCTAATCTCTCTCACTCATCAGCAAACGCCTGGGCCACCAGCCCTCGGGCTCACTACAGGTTAGTAGCTCTCCGTCTCTGGGCTCAGCTCAGGAAAAAACAAGGAGCTAATGCATCTGAAATCATATATTTTTCTGCAAAGCAAGTATCAGGGGAAAAGAACGAGAGGTGGAGAGAGCAAACAGAGATGAAGATTATAAAGGTAAAGCTGGAGAGAGAAACAAATCTGTAGCATCTACTCAATGCTTTAAAATCTAAATATTTACTTTCCTGTGGACTATTTCCTCAATGCACGTTATTGCAGATTAAAATATTTTGCAAAAGTAGCTATTTTTGAAGTTTGACACTCTGTTTACATTTAAAATGCAATGACTAAACTAAATGATCACAGAGTTTCAATTACAAGAGTTAATTTAAGAATGAAATCAGCAAACTAACTATCCATTGTATAAGCCATATCTTATTAAGACCATTAAAACTGCTTTAGTTTTTTAAAACTGAAATAAATTACTCCCTTGTATTATTTTTACTATAAAACTTAATATAGGCCTTTTTTTAACTGAGCTTTTTGATTATTTTCAAGCATTATTGTAAGTAAAACTGACTACTTTCTAAAAGTACTTTCTAAATACAATTATTGTGCAATTCTCGATTATTTTTTATATAAAATCTAATTTTATTCCTTTATTTCTAAAGCGTGGCAGTCCTCACTCAATAAAATAAATAAATGTCTAAACGACAGAATTTTATTTTATGCATGATGGTAGTCAAAACTGACTCAAGCACTTTCTTCATTCACATTCAAGATCTTATTGTGCACAATTTCCAAATTATGCCTTTTATTTCATATTTCCTTGTCCACAGTCAAGATGCAAATAAAGATAAAGGACCTTTTTTTTTTTTTTTTTTAAATAAAAGATTACGGCCATTTCTTTAAAAATGGCAAATTTAAAATCACTTTTGAATAAATAATAAATAATAATAAAGTAAATAATAAAACAATAAATAAAAAACATAATACAATAATAACACATTTCTGAGTCATGAGTTGAGTCATCTTCCATCCACCGATTTTGCTTTTTCCATACATGTTGAAAATAATGTTGAAGTCCACCATTTTAACTCATGGTTAAGCCACAGGATGTTGCTAAACTGTCAGCGACAGCAGAGTGATATAATAACTAACGGTTAAGATGATGCATACTACCGGATAAGCCAGTGTTAGTTTTACCAGTAGTTATCTGGGAATAACAAACCGACTGACCGATCAGAATCGAGTATTCCACGAAGCCGTGTAATAACATAAATAACATGAATCAATGACTATAACATTAACAGCAATTAATAGTGTAATAAATACACTGCTCATTATTAAACAAGATTTTGAAAAAAAAGAAAGACTGGATTTCGAAACACTTCCGCTGGTTTATATGTTGTGTATATGTCGTGTAAGATTTGGTTGAGTTATGCTGCAGTAAATCTTGCGCTGCAAACCTTATCTCTTGCACATAACATTATAATGAGAACACCATTATAATAAAACGCGAGTTGTTTCTGTGTTTCCCAAAGCAGACCATTTCCAGTAAAAGAAGTGACCTAATTATAGCAGAATGAGTCACTATCGATTTACAAATTTAAGCAACTAAATCCCCACTGCCTCTATTAAACTGATTCAGAAACAATACCTGAAACCATATTAAACATCCAACCAGTTCTGCTGAATACAACAGGCTACAGAACTGGTTAGGTGTGGTGTTAAAGATGAAACACCATGCTTGACGACAATACGACTCTCAAGAGAAGAGTGTCAAAAAGCAAAAGAGGTGCAAATTACAGCAAGGGCTAGTCCAAGCTCACGCTCCTCCTACAGCGCTCTCATGGGATGTGTTACTGAGCAGCCAAACCCCACAGTCGCGAGAGAACTACATAACAGCAACATCCGGCTCTCACCGAGCAGGTTTACTCTCTCACAGAAAGACAGAAACTGATAGTAAGCGCTCGGCAGGGATTTCAGCTCACGGAGGAGCCTTTTAGACAGAGGTCATGTGGATGTCAGCACGTTTGTGAATGTTTAATCCCATTTCCTTTTTAAAGGAGTGGAAACGGCTTGAGCTAAAAAGGTAAGCACACTCGGACTCTGATTTATTGGCCCATGTCTAATGCACTTGATGTTTATGCTTTACGAAACCAAAATATAAGGAAGGGGTTTCAGTTTGATTTTTAACTGCAAAAATTAAAAGTATAGTAATATATAATATGTAAAGATTCTCTTCATCAGCCTGCTAGTTACTCTTGAAGCCTGAGGTTTGATTGTACACTCGTTATTTAAGCTGGTGCTTTAATAACTACAGAGACATTTAGAAAATCAATCATCTTTCGATATTTTTAGTTAAAAGACTGTATGAAAGCAAATATACTTAAGTTCAGGAGTGATTCACATACAGCACTGCAGTTAATACTTAACACGGGCATTAGTTAATGTGCTCTAAACACTTCCTTCAACAATCAATATTCAAAACTTCACTTGCATTACACTTGTCTTCAATATACCATTCATATCCTGCTTTCTGTAAATTCAACTGAAGTAGAAGTAGTGCAAGTTATCGGAGAAAGACCAGACCACGTTGTTTTCTTTCAACAGAAATACATTTGCAAGCATTAAACAAAACCACAGCATCCTGTCATGTTGCTCTTTTTTCTTTTTAACTGATGAAGAAAACAGTAAGCCATTAGCTGACGCTTTTATCAAAATGAGGATAATGGACGCAACCAAAACCAAGAAATGAGAAATGATATGCTCATTTGATATGTGACAAATGAATGATAAGTGCTGTAACAAGTCTCGGTTAGCTTAATGTAGTACGAGTAGCAAGGTTTTTAATAATAAATAAATAAAAGAGCAGAAAAAGAATAGAGCAAGTCTTTTTTGTTTTTGTTAATTGTACAAGTATAAATCAGGAATGGGATAGAAAAAGAGAAGCAAAAGTGCTAAAACCACACTCTCACTTCTCCATTCTTTTTCTATTGTATTCCTTGTCAAGCAGTTAGTAAATGAAGAGTACAGGTCTTTTTTTAAGTAGGATTAAAAGGCACATAAGTCTGAATTTAGCTAAAGAGATGCTGTTCAAGGCAAACATCAATGCTGTGAATTTTATGCGAGCAACTATTGGCAACCGGTGCATTTTGATGAACAGACGTGACGGCCATTCTGTTTAGCTCGTTAAAAATAAATCTTGCTGCTGCGTTTTGGTTTAATTGTAAAGGTCTGATAGAACTGGCTGGAAGACCTACTAAGAGAGCACATATATGCAACAGTCAAGCCTGAGCTTGAACAAGGAGTTGTGAAGCATGAAATAAAGGGCCTGATCTTCTGGCTGTTTTTAAAGAAGTTATGGTTGACGGATGGTTAAACCAGCGAGAAATGTTTGTTAGACAAGCTGAGACAAGAGCAGTTATCGTTAGATCCTCAAAACTAACCTTTTGAGTTTCTTAACTCAAGCTGAACAGGTCTTGTGCACACTCTACATGATGCCGACTGAACGCTGTGTGATTTTCATTGTTTAAGGTGACAATAGACAATGTCAGCGTGTTTTCTAAACCCCTGAGTGTTCATTAAACAACTTGACAAAACTGAAATCCAAAACTCACGCGTGTCCAGCAACTGGGACTCCAGCAGTGAACGCAGCTCCCTGGGGTGCTATTAAAAGGAAACCCAAGGGTTGCTGCGCTTAGAAAAGAGTGGCACAACAGAGTTACATCCAGGTGGGAAAAGACTGTTGTACCCTCTTGTAAGGCAATCGGCCTTACTGTCAAAGGGTGTGATAGGGGATCAATTATGCGTCATTATGAGGTCAACAAACGCTCTGGAGTAATGGTGACACCCATTAAAAATATGTTTGTCCATGTATGTAATGATATGATCAATTCTGTCCATGACTTCATTACACAGCTGAGACAGAGACACCCAAAACATGTGCACCAAAACTATCACCTTAAAGTCACCATAATCAAAAAATAAATAAATAAATAAACAAAATAAAAAATAAATAATATATAAATCATTTGGAAATTTTGGACTTTTCAAATGTGTAGAAGTTTATTTAAAAAACAAAAAGAAAAAAGGGCTTAGCTCTTTTTATGGCGCTTACTACAGTTTTGTTATTATTATTATTATTATTATTATTTCTACATATATAAACTTGTCAATCTGAAAATTAACATAATACAATGCATTTGCAATTACATTACAATGCAATAATGAATTGACATTTATTAATCTAGGGTAACATTAATTACAGTTTTTTTTACAAAAAAAAAAAAAAGATTATTACTCGTTTTTTTTACTAGTCAATATGTAATGCATTAACATTTTTTGTAAAGTGTTATGTAAGGTCTAATTAGTGATTCTGTGATTAAAAGTGAGAAAGTCAAGCTCATATCTGTTTAAAGTACAATTCTTTAGGATGCATTCAATTAATCTAAAAGAGCCGATTAAAGATACTTTACATTTTACTAAAGATTTCAATTTTTTAAAAAACAGAAACTTTTTACTCTTCAAATAAATCCTAAAAATAAAATGCATCATGGTTTCCTCACAATTATGAAGCCGTTTTCATCACTGATAATCACTGTTTCTTGAGCAGCAAATTAGAATGACTTTTGAATGTGATGCTGAAGACTGTAGTAATGATGCTGAATATTCAGTTTAGATTCCAGGAATAAAAATGACATTCAACACACATTTTAATCAAATAAATGCAGGCCTGATGAACAGAAGACCCTCCCTCCTTTATCAAAATGATTAATGAACCGTTAGCTCTGCTCTGCGCTTAAAGATAAGTGGAAGGGGCATGTGTATTTGAGCACTTCCCAACTTTGTGACAAATTTCTCTCTTATTATTTTCTTCTTCTGCTCTGTTTCAGGAGGTCCGTAGCTGCTTTTCAGATGCTGGACTATTATGGTCCAGCTTGAGAACACCAAGTGCAGTTTTCTCTTCTGCCTTGGAATATGCATACTAATATGTTCCGCTATCTACCTGAAAGCCAAAATATCCAACACCCCACTTCCTTCAGTTGACCTAAGCAGCCAAACCACAGCAGCACCCAAAAACTGTGACATTCTTCCATCTGCAATTCCCGGGTTTACATGGCAGAGAAAAGACTGCAAGAAGATCAGCTATGAAACCAAACCGAACGCGAACTGCACTCTACTGCAGTCTGATCTGCACTTTATTACAACGTCGCTGAGCAAAGAAGAAGAAGACTTTCCTTTGGCTTTCATAATCACCATACACAAAGAGCTGGAAACATTTGTGCGGCTTCTAAGAGCCATTTACGCTCCACAGAACGTGTACTGCATTCACATAGATGCTAAAGCACCGGAAGAATACAAGTCGAGCATCCGAAACCTAGCTGGGTGCTTCCCAAACGTTTTTGTGGCATCCGTTAACGAAAAAGTGACTTACGCTGGCTTTTCCCGTCTGCAGGCTGACATCAACTGCATGCAGGATCTGGTGAAGTCTCCTACAAAATGGAAGAGAGTTATAAATCTGTGTGGCCAGGACTTCCCAATCCAGTCCAACCTGGAGCTGGTCCGGTACATGCAACTACCCGAATGGAAAGACAGGAATATGACACCAGGAATCAAGCAACCATCCACTATGAAGCACAGGACTGAGCTTCAGTACGAGGAGGTAAGGGGCACTCACGTGGCGCCAAAAGGCCGGGGTCAAAAGAAGGGACCACCTCCTCACAACATGACAATTTACTTCGGAACTGCTTATTACTCCTTGACGAGACCGTTTGTGGAGTTTGTCCTCAACGACCAGGTGGCCAAAGACTTGCTGGAGTGGTCTAGAGACACCTTCAGCCCAGATGAACATTACTGGGTGACGCTGAACCGCATGAAGGGTAAGTCAAGATGTAATAACCCTGAGTGTGTTTGTTGACTCAGAATGATGATTACAACTGCTCAGAAGCATGTGGTGTCCCAATCGTGACACTGGTCTTGCATGTGTACTCAGAAGCACCTGGCAGTCATGTAGAAGGTGAATGGGAAGGTAACGTCCGTGCAATCAAATGGAGGGACCAAGAAGGATCAGCACACCAGGGCTGTAAAGGTACGAGAATAACAAGCGACAACTTTTTTTGTGCTGACATAGGATATGATTTCATCCAAAGCAACTACTCACAGGGTCAAAAATATTTCTAGTATACAATGCCATATTTATCCATGGTGCATGCAGACTTTATGAAGGCAAATGTAATATATACATATATATGTGTGTTTGTGTGTGTGTTACTGACTGTAACTGAAAATTATCAAAATAAACAAACAGAAATAACTACCCTATCTGCTGGGAGAAAAAAAAAAAAAAAGAGAAAAAGTTCTCATATCCCACTGACAGAGGTGCGTGGGTGTTTTTTTCCCCTTGTTTTAAGTATAAACTCACAATTTCTGAGAAAACAAAACTGAATATGTTCAGTTTGCATTTGAAAGTAAGTATAGCTTGATTTAAGGCTTAAGATATTTGTTCTGGAAAATAAAAGAAAAATGCAGTGCATGTGCCAGCCATCAGCAGCACTTTTGATGACATTTGATGGCCTACATAATTTTTTTCAGCTATGCGTGTATGAACACATTATATATCAAAATAAATAACCAAGCCTGCATTTTTATTCTATCTTTACGTGTATCACTTGAATGCAGAATGCAACATTTTATGAAAGTAGTGCATTTTTATAAAATTACTGCATTTAAGCAAAATAGATTCAGATATCATATTCTTTAACCTGTAAATAATTATATTAATTATTGAAATTGCATTCAGTAAAACAGAACACACACACAAACAAGCAAACATACATTATTGCACACACACACACACAGATTTAGGCTACATACTACATATGTATTATATATATATACACACATACTCCATTTATATATAGATCCCGCGCACACACACACACACACACACACAATACATACATTTTCATATTCCCAGGTTATTGATCTATGTACCGCATCTGTGAAGGGATACTAATTTAATCTTCTCAACGACAATCTGTGTTTTCATGTAAACATAACTCTACACTCTCGTGTCTATGGATACCAAAACCATTGTTTGTTTGTACAGGACAATACATCAGGGATATCTGCGTTTACGGGATTGGTGACTTACCGTGGCTTATCGAAAAAGAGAGCATGTTTGCGAATAAATTTGAGACCTCAAACTTCCCAGAAGCCCTGGATTGTCTAGAAATGTGGCACCGGCATAAAGTTCTCCAGCATGCTACGGTCCCCATACAACCATCATGGCATCTAACCACAGAGATTGAAATCATCAACAGCACAGTCATTTTAAAACCAGGGGAATGTTTCTGAGCAACAGCCACAAAAAGCCACAAACAAAGTGAAACTGTCGCTGTACAGGCTCTTCAACTTCTCCATGCACTCAAAACCATGTATTCTACAAATACATTGAAGCAAACGCTACTTCGTCTTGATGGCAAAGCACCACATGGACAAAGCAGACATGAAGGAAGAAATAATAGAAACGTCACTGGAATATTTTTCGGTCTCAATAGTCAAACGCAGCCTGTGATGTATAATTGTCCAAAACGTGTGAAAACTTATGTGAGTGATGAGTAATAACTGTTGTGCTGCTAATAGTAATCATAATTGTATTTATTTTTATTTATTAACTGCTTCATAATGCACTGTTTAAAGTGGATACCTAAAGAATGAAAGCATGAAAAAACTTTGAGATACAAGAAATGCTGCATGATACTACTATACACAGCAACCGACCAAAAATATAGAAAATATTGTTATTTCTGACTTGCAGAGCCATTCATTAGTCAAACGTTTAGTGACCATCATTATGGCATGACACTGTAATGCTTTCATAATGTAAGCCACATGTTTTTAAATGTGTAAATATGTATGCAAACTATGTAAGCCTGAACACCTGTTAGTCAATTTACTTTTTAACGCTTTTTATATTGTTGGGTTTTAATGCTTAATTGTCAGTTTTGTCAAATGCATTGTTCTGATAAAACCCCCACCCACATACATCAAGCACTTTCATTTCCATTGTGGCCTTAATAAATGTGCCTCTTTAGCAACTTGGATAAAACAAAAATTATTCTAACCAAGTAATTTTTTGACACTGACCAAAGAACATATAGCCATAAACATGTATGGCCATTAATAGACACATAGTGAAACATATCACCACAGAGCTGTACTACAGCTGATGGTACACACTGCCATGCATCATTCATTTGGAATACAGACATAAATTAGGACTCTATTGAAAGGTTTAGCTTATAAAAATCAAAATACCACCAAAGCATAACTTCATTCATATTTTTATATACATGTATTTATTTCAGACCTCGACTCCAGACACCAATTTCCCTGGTGTTAAAGACAGAAAGAAAAATGACTATTCAAAACCTAGACACATGTAACGCAATACATAACCACAGGTTATGATTAACAGCACCAAGAATAGTTAAAAATTTGCTTGCAAAATAGATCGGTTTATATTCTATATTCAAATGCAGCTGAATGTTTGTCGACGCACAGCACGCCATGCACCGATCACTGATGTTTATGCCTGTTTGGAAAAGAGATGGACTGCGAGATGCAGTTTCCCTATTTCCGCCTTAATGCTCGGATTAATGGAGACAAACGCCACAGGAAAACAGCACCAAACTGAGCCTGAAACCAATTAGACAGAGGCAAGGGACTGGGAGGTTAATGATTCACTACTGAGAGTGAAAGACAAGTCGCGCTCGTTAGCCACGGTCAAACTCCGTCCAATCACAAGCGTACACACAGCAGAAAGAGCACGCATTACGAGAAAGGTGACAAATCACCTGGACAAAGAAAAACACAACCAGAGCTTACCTCAGCGCTTATCTTCACCAATGATATTGACTCACTATCTACATCCTACACTGACATCTGTCAAATTAGGCTAAATTGTGACTCAAGGTTACAAAACCAACTTTTCTGCAATAAAGCACCTAAAAGTGTGCTGCAGTATATTCTAAATGATTACGGTCAAAGTGGACATTTTGGAAAAACTCCCAAACAGAAAGTGTAGCTTTAATATAGAAATCTGATTGTTTGTTAAACGTTTGATCCATGATTTAATATATTAACATATGCCACTCAAGTTTGGAATTCATTTTTTTTTAAGTTTATTTATTTATTAGATTTTTTATTGTAATGTGTTGACAAATACTGTAAAAACTGTATATTTTTTATATTAAAAAGTAGCTATTTTCTATTGTAAATAATAAAAAAATATATTCATGTGGTGCAAATTAGAAATAAAATGAAAAATATAGTTTTTAACAAATAAAAAAACAGTTTTCTACTGTAAATTATAAAAGAAATATATTTATGTGGTGCAAATTAGGAATAAAATTTTAAAAAAAAATTACAATTAAAAAAATAGTTTTCTATTGTAAATGATTTTAAAATATAAATTATTTCTGTGCTGCAAATTAGGAATTAAATCATCTTTTTTATGTTTGTTCGGGCTGTTTGTGTGGATTAGCATAAATATATAGACAAAAGCTCTATGAAAAATTCAGCAGATAAACAAAGCAGCCTTTATGAAAACACATTAAGATCTATTGAAACCTACTATCTCTGACCTTTGATCGACATTGTGTGAGATAGTGTGTATGTGGACAATATGCATTAAAGTAAACAATGAATTACATAATGGTTTCAGGAACATTATTAACATACAGCTGCTGTAATAAAGCGCCTGTGCAAAGACAAAATGAAGGGATCTGTAACAGGCCACAGAAACCAAAAAGATTCAAGAGAATCGAGAATGTGCTTTTCACCTACCTTGTGGCAGATTTCAGTCTTCACCTCTCGGAGCGCTCGTTCGGAGAAAACACACCCGCAGGTTTGCAGGTACAAAAACCTTAAGACAAAAAAAGAGCTGTGATTTCAACCACAAGAACCATCTCTTTCAAACAAGAAAAAATAAAATCACGAGAAACGTGTGGAAAAACAAACGCGTATTTTCCACTTCGTAGCTTTAATTTATGGGAGTATAAATAGTTTTTCTTTTTTTTTTTTTTGCGTTTACCACATTGTGTGCATAACCGCAGGAAACAGTACTGACATTTTCACTGTGTTGGACTATATATGAATGGAAAATCCATTTACATCAAAATACAGCAGCCGCTTTAGAGAATACAGAATCTATACGGCATTGTCAAGAGAACAAGACGAGCTGAAAGCCACTGAACTACATACCACCGCAGCAGAGCCACACTTCCTTTTTTACCCTATTGCTTCTGTTTCTCACACGTACAGTTCATTTACAAACCGTTACAACATACAGAAGGCCAACAATTCACTAAACATGGGGTTTTTTATAGGTCTTATGAATTATTCCAAAATGGTAGGTTTTTGTTAAACGGGAGTCTCAACCATCACAATTAAAAGAACCGAAGACTACTAAAATTTATTTAATACACACGTTTCACAATTTGAGTTGAATTACTGAGATAAATTAACTTTTCCACAACATTCTAATTTATTGAGATGTACTTGTACATGCATCGTTAAAAAAAATTAAGTTAACAAGAATATAATTGTTCAATATTTTTTCATGTTAGTTCAAAATGCATTCACATTTGTTAACCTTCGATTTAAAAAATGTGTTTGCACTTGTAAACACAAAAACTAACTATAACTACTACACACAAACTAAAGCTTAGTGCAATATGTCATCAAGTTAAGAGAAAAGCTTCAGCAGAACTGGTTTTAGATTACAGTCACTTCCTCTTAATCTAAACTAACAATAAATCATATTTATTACTGCATTTAATTATATAACAGTTTAATGTTCATTTCTGCATGTATATTTTTTCTATTTCAAGTCGTATAAATTACCGTTAACACATGAACATTATAAACTAATCAATGCAGTGGAAAATGTATGCATTGCATTAACTATTGAGCAATTTACACAAAGTACACTTTTTTTAATGCATGAAAAAAAAAATGCATAAACATTAACTGTCCAAATACTAATTGGAAGTCCACCAAGCAAACTGGCTTGATCTGAAAGAAAAATGTAAAGAAAGAAAAAGTAAAATAAAAAAATGATAGTGGTAAAAGTACAAATAGAAGTAGTAAAACACACAAGTTTAAAGTGTGTTATTTTATATGTTCTGATCAGGTGGTATTTTTACATTACTGAGATCTACAGTGACAAAAATACACCGACGCTACCACCGACCAGTGTATTTATTAGGACTGCAACGACTATTCGACTGCAAAAATGTCGCCGGGTCGTTAGTGATGTCACCAATGTAACGCGAGGAACCAACAACAGACACAGTGGGCGTGGCGTCAGGCCTCAGAGAGGCTTTTAATTAACAAAATGATCAAAAGAAAGTGTCCAAAATAAAAGGAGAGCTGGTGTCCTCGTTGTGCTCCTGGGATATTAATTCGCACGGATCACGCCGCAGGATGTCTTATCGCGTCTTTGCATTGACTTAACATTAACAAATCACTCACGCTTAATGCTTCATTCGCATCTGGTGTAAACCCAGCATCTCGCCTCTCACTTCTTTCATCTTTGACGGCTCTTTGCTCGGGTGGCTCGCGTTCTGGAGGCACTAGTGTAGTTCACATGGGCCTCATCACGCGCCGCCATATAAGCTCACACCTGCGGCCCTCCTCTCCACACACACACTCCAGCCGGGAGCCTGGAGAAGGGGCGGCGATAACGTTTACATGCAATGCCTAATGACTAGTCGTTAAGGTAGTCGATCACTAGTCGACTATTGAAATAGCCATTAGTTGCAGCCCGAGTAATCACACTACAACTTTATTTCTAAATTGATTCTTGACATCGCACTGAGGGAAGTGTGCTTAAACACTTCTTCTTTAACATCTTTTCTTGCATGAGTCACTTGTGCTATGGCTGAAGTCACGAGCCGAACAAGATCTTACTTGTGTTTTCCGTTCATCTCCAGACCGACCACAGGACAGATGAACATGGCACAGTTCATGTCTTCATAACAGTCCCCTTTAATGTTGTGCCTCTCACCCTCCCAAGCTGGATTATCTGTGAGATGCAGCTCCTTTACGTCCTGTAAAACACACCAGGCGTATAAGATTTAACCAATGAACTAAACCTTCCTTGCTTAGGCTGTACTCTTGCACGGCTCCAGTTTGAGGTAAATGTGTAGCTTTCAGTATTTCAGCATTTATTACACGGCTTCATAAAATATACGATTCTGATTGGTCAGTCGCCACATTCCAAGGTTTGTTATTCCCAGATAATTTATTTACTGTTTTATTATTTACTTTTGGGGCAAGAAGCCGTGTAATAAGTGGGATAATGTCCAGCTAGCAGGTTGTTATCGCAGAAAAAAGCCCTCCAGTCTTATACAACAGACCTCCAGTGCCAATAAGCCTGAGCATTATCCCCAAAAACTATGTGTGTGTCAAAGACATGATCTTCTGCATCAAATCAAATTAACAAAAGTGATTTTATAGACATCAAATGCAAATAAATTGTGTACTTTAATGTTTCAAATAGCTTTTGTTAAAAATGAGTGAAATAATAATCATATAAACAATCATATTATATTTTAAATGATACTGTTACACTGAATGACACTTTAGTGTGTTCCTTCTCAAAATAACTGTAAATATATGATTTTTTTGCCTAGAAAAAAAAAGAAAAATGACCAAAACTAATTTAAAGTATTAATAAAAACTATGACATTATCTTATGTTGAAATATTGTGTTTACGTGAGGGAAAGCTTACTTGCAATACTGCCAAAATCACGTAAACCTCCATTATGAGGGCGTATGTAAATGTAGTCAACAATTAATGCAAGCATATAAATGTTTTTTTCACACGCTGTCATTTAGAGTACAACGATCGTTTGTCCGTGTGTACTACTGACCTTGATGCCACGGATGTGTGCAACAACCTCAGCATTTGGCCTCTCTGCTGATTTATCCAACAAGTACTCAATGATCGCATCTTTGTTATACAGTCTGGTGGAAGAAACGTCTTTTTTTAAGCACATACTGCAAAATTCTCCATGGTTTCACGATATATGAGCACTATTGCACATTGCTTTGGCAGAAATATTATAGACACATAGTAAATAAGAGCATTCATACTTTTTAGTACAGCTAGATTTTAATACCATAATCTTTCTTATCGGTCGCTAAGTGAAGCTTATTCAAAAAAAATTCAAATTCTATTAAAAACTGCGCAGCTTTTTCGTGAGGATCCATTCATGGTGGTTAGTGTGATCTTATTTCAGATACCACAGTAGAGGTTATGCAAGGCAGAAATCATTATCGGTTTCAGCCTGAAGGTTTTGATTTGTTTGATAATGACCACCTGACAATAATTACATTGAATAATACTGCTTAACAAATGGTCACTTACTAGATACATAGATAACAACTCATTTAGCAAGCTATCTATCATCTCTATAAAGTAAAAACATAAACATAATTTAATAACATACCTGCCAAGCTCACAGGCGACTACAGGCCGCTTCAGCTTCTCCTGACTCAATGCACAGTACTTCCATTTGGCAGCAAGTTCTGCATTTTTATCAACCTGTAGAACAATAACATCAAGAATTATGAACCTTAAAAATAAATGTCTGACTTATGAGGGATCCAGAAAAATATTCAGTGCATTCAAGTAACTGCCATTAATCACAAAAAGCCTCAAAACAGATTTAATAACTGGCTGAGAGCTAAAAAAAAAAAAAAGCTACATTTCATTCCCAATATTATAAATATTATAATATGAACATGTACAACATGAAATATAGTTGTGTTGCATGCTGTTGGGTTTTTTGTTTAAACTTGCAACATTTATTTGTGAATCGCATTATATTTCTTGTATGTTCAGAAACCTTTAAGAAACATATCTGTACTTTTTTAATATGCAAAACATGGTAAATGGAACCAAATGACATTAGCAGTTCAGTAGGAGGGCGCTGTTTCGTTAGCACTCACACTACTGTAATAGATTCCATAGTACTTCAAGAAATACCATGGTATTACGAAGAAAAGATGGTAATACTGTGATACTTTGTATATGCCACGACACTGAAATACGTGTAGCAGGATTTAAACACTGTTTTCATTACCACTGTAGTAACGTTAGCCTACCACAGTGTACCAAATACACCATCGTTCGTGACTTTCAGTACTACAGCATGTTTATGTCCAGAAAATAAAGGCGTATTTAAGACACATGCGATCATTCTTAGTTTATTGAAATTCTACAGCAGCCGGAGGAAAACAGATGTTAAACCCACGAGCCGTTGACATGCTAAGACGCCACATGCTAATTCTATAAAGTCCATGACAATAATCGAGCGATTAGCGCAACGCCTTACCTTTTCAACCTTTTTCGGTCCTTTAACAAGCTCGTGTCTTTTAGGAATGGTTCCGCCGTCGCATCCCATACTGGAAATAGGATTCAAACGGTTTTACTGAGAGAACTTGAAGCTGAAGCTAAATGGCAAAACTGTAAACAACCGAGGAGCTTAAGTGAAGAGCGCCGGCGGTGAGTTTGCGTTCATTTTTCCGATACCGCCGCCTACAGGGCGACGTAAACATTACACCTCGGTTATATGCTGTTTTAATCATAGACCACGAGATGGCGATCGATAATGTGTTTTAACGCGACAACGTGACTGAAGCGATCGTTTACGAACGGTTAAATGACTGCATTTTGAAGCTAAAATTAATTTAGACAAACAACGTTTTCAGTAATATTGTTGTTCAGGTATTCATACTGACACAAGAAAAATAATGAAATAAAATGGTACTATTTGAAATGAATACCAAATATACCAAGTATATAGCAGCCTAGCTAACAAAACGTAGTCTGAACGTCCAATGACGTAATCAGTACGTTACCTCAAAACTTGAGCGCAAAAGCTGACATTTATTAAAACATTATTTAAGCATTCATGAATGTTCAGAAACGTTAGCAGACCGTTGTGGTTGATAGCACATTTACTGTACACACAAAATCAACAAAATCAGCATGGTATTAGCCTACTTTTTCCTATTTTGTACCTCTGTGCCGTGGCAAAACCATATTTTATGAGCATGATGAGTATCCTTCATTATTGGACCACTACATTACCTTTTGTAAGAGATCTGTGCTACAACTCCCTGTTAAAAAAACAGCATGTTTTGAAGCTGGCATGGTAGTTTGACCTTGGTCCTTTGTTGGTTTACTGGTTATTTGCTGGTTTAATCTGGACGTTAATGGGTTTTAAGATGGTCAGCCAGCACATGAACAGCTAACAACCACCTCAAACCAGCATCTCAGCTACCTAACCAGCATATGTAGGGAAAAAAACATATTTAAAAAATGTTTTTAATGCATGTTAGCATGAATGAATTAACATGTCTGTTAAATTTCAGCTAACGCATATCTTTTAGGAATGGCTTGACCTTTGACCATGGTGTACGGCCAGACGCAGTGGACATTTTCATGGCAATTCTGACTCTGCGGACAATGAATATGAATCGAAATGGTCAGTGACAGGCCACTTAGTCTAATTGTGTGGATGAGAGCTAAAAGTTGTCTTAGGAGAGGAGGTGAGTGCTAATAAAGTCTATTTCCTGTGCCTTCAGGAAAGACTGATTGGTTTAACATTGACGTGCACATCAGAGTGACCATTAGTTTGTGCAGCGGTATGTAAAGTATGACTGTGGCTGTATAATTTATTCCAGTGCATGCCATGGTCTAAAACCTAAGTCGGTGTTAATGCCAGTGTGTGTTTATATTTCTAATATGAGGTCTAATAATAACGAATATGAGAATATGCATTGGTGAATTTTTCATTATATTTGACATTATCCAATAAGGCCCATATAGTTCATCTCCATTATCTATTTGCTCTACCAGTAATTCAGAAATTGTGTTACGTGTCTTATTAGATTACGTATGCCTCTCTCATGGCTAAATGTTTTGCAATATGGATTTTCATTAGATCAAGGAGTGCTCTAATCTGTTAGTACACTCTTTCAAATACTTTAAAGTGTCTTTCAACACAGTGGTGCGGATCCATATGCGTTTTCTTGCGCTCTCAAGCTGTAATAAACAATTTCACTCTCTTAGACTCGCGTCTGAGCGAGCTCAGAAAAGTACAGCCATTTATCTCAATTTAATTGCCACTACATTTACCCTTCAAATTGAGTTTAGCTTGAAGTCAACATGAAATCAAAACTGACCTCATGCGCTTTCTTTGGCATGTTCTTGGTTTTGCTGTGCATGTTATTCCAAAGATTAAAAAAAAAAAAAAAAAAAAAAGTAATTTTTTATCAAGGCATTGTAATTTCATTTTTTAGATGATGCTATTGACTTTTAATATACCTAAAAAAAAACTTCCCAATTAATCTCAGTGGCATTTTTTGAGCCAATCGCCTGTACTGTAATGCATCATGTGATGGATCACTCTATATCAGACCTATTTGCAGTCTACTATAAGCAACTGGTCAGTGTTGAGACGTCTATATAAAGATATATCCTGTATGTCAAATAGGCCTATACACTAAAAAGTTTGGGATTGGTGAATTTATTTGTGTTTATTTGTTTGGAACACAAGAACGCAAACTAATCAAAAGTGACATTAAAGACATTTTACACTGAGTAATTTATATCAATTAAATCATATTAGAATGATTTCTGGACATCAGCGTGTGACACTGATGACACAAGTAATTATGCTGAACATTTAGCTTTGCATAGCAGGAATAAATTACATTTTACAGTATATCCAAATAGAAAACAATTATTTGAAACTGCAATAATATTTCACCATATTACTGTTTTTACTGTATTTTTCATCAAGTAAATGCAGTCTTAGTAACCCTAGACTTTAGAATTGTTTTTATATTGACATGAAAATTACTTATCTTGTATGCAAAACCGATATATATATATGAGAATATATGTGTGTGTGTGTGTGTGTATATATATATATATATATATATATATATATATACAAAAAAATATAGGGCTACGTGTGAATAGCTTTCAATAGATAAATTATTTTTAGTGCAAAATAATTTAATTTATCAGCAGTAGCTAAAAAAGCTGAAAGTTAACCAGATAGCATTGAGTTCAGGCTACTATTTGTCTCAATTGATATCCTGTTTAACTCTCAATATGTCAAATTATGCAAGTAAAAATCAGAACTCTTTTATATTACAAGAAAACCTCATTTGAGTGAGGCTAAAACTCCATGTTACCAAGCAAAATGAGTTTCAAGAGAATCGACAAACCCCATTCGTGTCACTGAAGCGTTCAGCTTAATCATCTTGAACGGGCGCATTGAGATGAAGCGTGTTTAATTGAACACATCAGGGTTCACAGGGCACTGAATCAAATGCATTTAGCATGTCTAATTGGCCAGGCATCATGGTGTTTGTACTGGCTGTGTCCCATCCTGACTCCATGAGTCTTCTGCAGCCCAAAATCGGGAGCCCAGAGGAATGCAGATTTTTTTTATGCTTAAGCAGGAAGCTAAGAAATCTTGGCCGGCAGATACGGTATAGACATCATACAGCGCATTCGGGGTTAAAATAATAAGCCTCATAGTGCGTTCAGGGAGGGGAAAGCATATCTTGATTAGGTTTCAAGAAGCAGTCCATCAAAATATGGAGGGCCATGTGGATTTCACAGCAGACACTTTGAAAACGAGAGGCTTTCTGTGCCTTATTTCCTCTGAATGCACCTGGATAACTCAAGTACAGAGCCAATTTGTCAGTTATTATGGCAAATTTGAACATATTTGAGGACTTTTGAGGAGGTCATTAAACCACAGTCATTGTAATTTGCTCCAAAATGTGCTCATTACTACAGACCCAATTTCCTATGAGTCATTTACAACTAATATTAGTGATTCTTACTAATGTTTACGACATAATAATGGACAAAACCCCCACAGACTTGCATTAAAAAGCAATATGTAGAATCATATCATAGCTGAGCCATAGACCAGAATATCACTGGTGTATATTAACTAATAGTATAAAGTTATTTAATGTATATTGATAATAATATATATATATATATAAAACAAAAAAATAATAATACTGCAAATAAGGAAAAAAAAAATGTGACAAAATATTTACATTTATATCACACTGACTTCAATGTTATATTCACTTTACAATATACATGTGATGTAATAAAGTAATGTGTCTATAACTACACACACACATATATATATATATATATATATATATAAACTGTAGTTTCCAATATATTTAAATGTTATTATTATTTTTTAAATAAACATATTTTAGTTTCCCAACAGTATGCAAATGAGTCATTACATAATTCACTATGCATAAATTTGGAAATATATTACCAGAACAGAAATCTGTAAACTGAATAAATTTTGTGTCTCATTTTGTTTATTTTGTTGAGATATTTAGTTTTTCCCCCCCCCTCTAAATGAAGCTTTATAGCTTGCAATTAAACTTCCTTTGCCAGAACTGAGATATAAACCAGCATTTGTGATATTTTGTTTTTAGAATTGCAAGATATAAATGTGCAATTGCAAGAAAAATGTAAAAATTGCAAGATAGATGCACACTCAAAGAATGTGAGAAAATAAGTTTGAATTGTGAAATAAAAAGTCACATAAAAAGTCAAATAAAAAGTTTTTTTATTCAGTGGCTGAAACGAGCTTCCATAGCATGTAGTGTCTTGCCCCTTGTGTCATAACAGTAAGAACAATTAATAGACATCAGCACACATTTCTGAACACCAGTCCACCCTCTTTCTTTCCTCAAAACTCACTTTTGCAAAGTTCCTATTTTCTCTAGATCCTTATTAGTCAAAATGTACACCATCTAAATTAGAAAGCACCATCTGCTGTATCTTGGTGCATTGTGCGTAACGTAGTCCAGTCGATGAAGCTTTCCAGATCATTTTGTATCACCAAAATGGGAAAACCAACAACAGACATTTCCAACAAATATGATACCCCTACGGATGATGCACGCCCACACCAATTTTCCCTCATCAAGACGAAATCGTAATTCATCTGTCTTTGCAAAAGCGCTCTTTCCACTGCAGTGGCGTATCTGTAATAAGCTAATAAAGGCCGCCTGAAGCCTGAAATGCAGAGGGAAACCCGTTCAACCCCCCGTTCCTCACCGGCCGCTAAGGCCTTTTCCATTCTAGTTAGTCTGACGGGAGAGCGGAGGGCTTCTGACAGCTCTTTGGCCAGGCAGGGGTTACCCACCAGGCCGGGGACATACCTGTGGCCAGGGCAAGTGTGTGTGTGTGTGTGAGTGAAGGTCGTGGACATGCGCAGAGCCGCTGGTGTGTAGAAGCCAGCGCCAGACCTCCTCTCCACGCACCCCAATAATAACAGCACTCCCTGTCTGAGCCGCGTGCTTCTGAATATCAATGAGCTTTTTCACATTCAGCTCTCAGACAGAGAGAGAAAGTCTCCACATCGGGAGTCTGCGGGTGTGTGTTTGCCAGACGGATGAACATGGATGGCATTTTAGGTTAAGTGTTGGGAAAGACGCTTGTTTGAGAGTGTCCATGTGGTTTAGATGTTGTGTATCATACTTTACTGTGGTGTCTTGGACAAAAAAGTAAGCTGCCTTGCTGCCTTAAGAGGGCGCTTGCATAAATGTTCATGTGTTTTATCTGAGCAAGTTTTTCATTGTTGGTTGGTGTGCACATCTGTCAAATATTGTGCCATGAGTCACTTTCATCTGCCATTTTCAGTGAAATAATAATAATAATCAGAATTTAGTGTTAATCACAAATTCAATGTTGTTAAATCATTAAAACATTTATCCTTAAAATCTAAAATGAATGACAACTAGTAAAATCAAGTAAAATAACAGCGTTTTTGGAAAAATAAGACAAATGCAAAAGCAAAATGAAGATAACAAATTTAAGATAAAGATATGACATAGACCATATTTATCTTGCTTTTGGCCAAAACTATTTTTGGTTACAAGACAGCATCCGTCTAGCAGTAGTTAAGCATCTTTCTGTCTTTCTTTCCATGTGTCCACTATTATTATTATTATTTATGTGTAAAAGAATAAATAACAATTCAATGCTAACATATACACTGCTCAAAAAAATAAAGGGAACACTTTAACAACACAATGTAACTCCAAGTCAATCACACTTCTGTCAAATCAAACTGTCCACTGATTGACAATCAATTACACCTGCTGTTGTGTGAATGGAATAGACAACAGGTGGAAATTATAGACAATTAGCAAGACACCCCCAATAAAGGAGTGCTTCTGCAGGTGGTGACCACAGACCACTTCACAGTTCCTATGCTTTCTGGTTGATGTTTTGGTCACTTCTGGATGGAGTCTACAACACACACAAGTAGCTCGGGTAGTGCAGCTCATCCAGGATGGCTCATCAATGCGAGCTGTGGCAAGAAGGTTTGCTGTGTTCGTCAGCGTAGTGTCCAGAGCATGCTACCAGGAGACTGGCCAGTACATCAGGAGACGTGGAGGAGGGCAACAACCCAGCAGCAGGACTGCTACCTCCGCCTTTGTAGGCGTAGACGCCGTGGAGAACATTCTGCTGCCTGCAACATCCTCCAGCATGACCGGTTTGGCAGTGGGTCAGTAATGGTGTTGCGTGGCCTTTCTTTGGAGGCCTTGGGTTCCTCCTAATGCAAGACAATGCTAGACCTCATGTGGCTGGAGTGTGTCAGCAGTTCCTGAAAGACGAAGACATTGAAGCTATGGACTGGCTGCCCATTCTCCAGACCTGAATCCAACTGAGCACATCTGGGACATCACGTCTTGCTCCATCCACCAACGCCACATTGCACCACAGACTGTCCAGGAGTTGGCGGATGCTGAGGAGATCCTTCAGGAGACCAGGATGTGTTATTTTACTGTTCTCATTAATTTTTTGAGCAGTGTGTATATATATTTATTTATTTATTAAGTAACAACTATAATGCATTTTTTTCATAGAACCTTAAGAAAATATAGTTTATAAAATATAGTTATGCCAGTTGGCTAAAAATGTAATGTAATTTAATTTAAAAGATTTAATTTTAAGAATCTTAAAACATGTAGAATAATGTTTTGGTTAGTTACTTAGTTATTCACAAAGACCACATTTTCTTTCTTTACTTTAGTATCCATGATGCCATCTAATTAGGCAGCTTACTATGTTTTCAATATCCATAATGTCTGCAACAATCTCTCTGTCTGTCTGTCTTTCTTTGTTACCATGTGTTTCTCATAAGGTTGAGCATCTAGTCTTGCAGAAATGTTTCGGTGTGTTCCTCTCAGGACCGGCTCTGTCTTTACGGCACAGACTAATCAGCTGTAAATGTTTCTTTTAAAAGGAGAAGGAGGCAGGAGTTAAACCAACGTTACACAACAGATCTCATACAGGAGAAGAGAGGAGCGGGAAGGAGGGGCCAGAAAGAAAAAGAAGGCGAGTAAAGAGCTCTAGGTTTTGACAAATGATCTAATAAAGGGGAAGGAGGATTATGGGCCAGGCGCCCGCTGGGAAGAGGAAGTGTACGGGTAAATATTTTTAAAGGCTGTCAATAAATTATCAGAGTAGAGAGTAGCTGAGGAAGATCGTCAGTAGCAGCCAGTCTAGAACTGAGAGGGAAACTGAAGAACAGCTTGATGCATGTACACAGCCTTTTTTAAAATAAATGTCTAATGAATCTTCAGAAGAAAATACAAGGTTAGTCTTTGTCTCATGCACTTTCTGTCCAACCCTAATATGCTTTGATACCTTTCTCATTAAAACATACTATTCTAACAAAGTTAGTGAGTTAGTTAAAATTGGTAAACACTTCTCTTCCCCAACAGACTCAGATGAACCCACTAATCCAATATAACTTGGTGTTTGCTGGTTTTATTGTGTCCATTTTATTTATTTGTTTAGTACCTGGCTTAGAAAATAGCTTAAAAATAGAAGAGAAAATGGAAGAATGAAGAAGACGGAAAGAAATGTAAATGAAAAGAAAACAGTGCCTTATAGCAGCCCTAATAGAAAAAAACGTGACAAGGAGTTAGACTTTATTGTCCTTATCAGTATTTAATTATTTTTATATTTATATTGGCAGATTTAAGTGTTATAGAAGCTCATTTCCACCATGGGATAAACTGTCCTGAGATTTTATTCAGAATTTTGTCTTAATTCTCAGCTCATTTTATACAATTCTTTTATGTTTTTTTTTTGCAATGGAATAAATAAAGAAATAAAATGTTACATGTCAGAAATGTTAAGTATGTGTGTGTGTGCACTTGGACGGGTTAAACACAGAGCACAAATTCCTATGGGAAACCAAGCATACATGGCCACGTCATGTCCTTTCTTTCCTTTCCTTTTCTTTCCTTTCTCTGAAAATGATGAGGAAAAACAGACATATCAGACATATAAACTCAGAACTGCCAGAAAAAGAGATTTTGTTTTATCCCACGACTGAAATAAGCTTCTATAAATATATATATATATATAGAGAATATTACAAAAACAAACCCATTTTTCCAAAAATAAAATATCACAATAAACAACATATGTGTTTGTGTGTCTCAAGCTCAGACTTGCCAATACATGCAATCAAAGCTCAGTGATATCGATTGAACTTTCACATGTGTCATTAAGACCAAGCAATCTGAGCTTCTCTGGTTTTTTTGTGTGTGGCAGTTTATACTTCCACAAAGAATTGTATGACTTTTGTTTTATAACTTTTGAGACAAATTTAAAAAAGCAATCTTTTGAGTACGGCCACAAGGTGGACTTCAGTTCAGATTCACAACGAACAAGCCTCTGTTCACATCACATTTTACAGCTCCCTCATTCACGATGCGCTCAGGTTTTTCGTATTTCCCCTCCTCCTCTTTCTGTTTTCTTTCTGGAGCACCCAGGCCTTTGAGACTATAAATGTCACGTCCTCTCATTTTCCCACACATTCATTTGGGCTGGTTAGTCATCAGTCTGTTAAAGCTGATTTAAGCAGTTCACCTGTGCTGGCCAGGGGCGGCTGTTGCTCCAGATGAGTGAAAGCTTGATGAGGTGAGGAGGGATCGCTGGAGGTCAGGCCTGTACTCGCTTGCCCCGTGGACCACAACTTCATTACAGCAGATGAGAAGAGCTGCTGGAGAGGACAGGGAAGATATTGAAGCAGCTGACAGATGGAACAAATGAGACCTATTTTAAAGAGTAAACAATGTCATTAATAAATCACTTTTTTTCTAATTCCTTTTTTTTTTTTTTTTTATTAAACATTTAGTTTTAACTATTGCCTGTTATTCATGAACAGCATCACATTCAAACTCAGGTCTTCAAAAATAATTATTAAATAAATAAAAGCTACTAATAATACAAATGTTTGATTTTTTTTAATGTATTTAAATTTAAATACATTGATTAATTGTAGCCTCGTTACCCACAGCATCAAATTCAATAAAGTTAAAAATAAAAAATAAAAATGACCTTTATTTCGTTAGTTAGCCCTGCTTTGTTACACAGGAACAAGATCTAACTCAATCTAAAGGTTTTGGGGTAAAGAAAAAAAAAACATCACTGCACAGGGTGTTCACGCTGACACATTTCAGGGAACAAAAACAAGGCAACAAATTTAATTTCAGGACCTCCCAGGATTCACACTCAAACAACGAAATATTACCTACTAAAATATGAATTCATCACAGAAAGTCAGCCTGAAGTACGGCATTACAATGTAATGAAATAAAACAAAATTAAATCAAATAAACTAATGAAGTTTGAAATAAAACTAAACATATTACTGCATTGGGTGTTAACCCTGACACATTTAAGGGGAAATAATAATAGAAAAATGGCAGCAAATTCAATTTCAAGACCTCCCTGAATGCACTAAGAAAATAGCAGTAAGAAATAAATTAAATTAAATTAACAACATAATAATAAGATAAACAACAGAGCAATAAACAAACAAACAAACAAACTCTAGCAGTGACTACTTGGTTTTCAGAAAGAGATATAAATAGTCTGTGGGCTGCGTTTAGTTCTGCCAGTCAAACACAGCTCCAGACTTCAGAGCTTTAATGGTCCGTAAGTGTGAAGTGATTTGCAAATCATGAATGTCATGTTACCACACACATCATTATTCACTCAGGGGTTTTAAACACACACACACCTTTCCTTCTCGCTTCTGAAGATCTGAGGATGTTTCCTTGTGATTCCATTTCTGAAGACGCTCTTTCGCATTGAGCCACTGACCCCGCCTATGTCAGAGACGTTTGCCATGTTTTCTGAGAAAATTCAAACTAAACCAAATTGTATTAATCGGACTAAATCTGATTTAACAAATCTGATTTGTTTGGAACCAAAGAACATGATACATGCTACAAATCATGTAAATTCAAGAAAAAATAAACAAGAAGACAAAAAAACAATGACCACTGACCATGTTTGCAATGCCAGTTTTTGTCATTGTTACACAAAGTTCACAACTGCTTCAAAAACTTCAGCAGAAGCTGTTCTGGCAGACTGTGAGGATGATGATGACGAAGGTGAGTTGATATGCGCTCCCGTCCTCCCTCTGTGCTAAAAAGTCTTCAGAAGCGTCTGTCTCTTCACCTCGCCAGCTCCATCTTCCCCTGGAGCTCCTCATTCATCAGCAAACCCTGCAAGACAAGCCAAGAACCTTTTCCCAATACATTCTTTCACTACTTTTATTGCACTTCTAGTAGTGTTTTCATGCTGGTTTAGTGCTGATCTGCTTTTAAACTTTGTTGTGCGACAGACATGAATGATGCCGCTGATCATGTAGCTTGTCACATTTAGCCAGCATAGGCTGCTCTACAGGTTTTAGGAGTCTGTCCTCCGTAAATGTGCTGAACACACTCTAATATTTGTGTTCAACTGTTCTGGAACAGTGTTGGAAACACAACTTCACACTGATTTCTAGTTGTGTCTTCTTTTGGAAGAACAAACAAAGTAGCTTCACTTTTACAAGGACACACAGCGTCTCCAGAACATGGCGCCTGCAGCAACACTACAGTGAGAATAATAGCTTCGCCTTTAAACATTTGGGGGGGTATTATAAAATAAACCCACTCCATGACCGAGAAAGTGAGGGTGTGTTTAAACGAGCTGTTTTAGGGGGTGTGGACAAGTCATTACTTTTACAAAGAATATCTGGTTTTGAGAATTTGAGAGAACTTTAGAGAATCTTCGCAACTTTATGGATCTTATCTTTGCATTAACAGCATATAACACTCCAAAGAGAAAGGAAAAAATTAAGTTGCGTCAATATGACCCCTTTAAAAGAACCATTCTTGTCTTAGGCTAACTAGTGTGCTTTCTTTCAAAACGCATACCTTGATTGCATTTGTCGCTATACTATTCCGGAGTTTGCAAGCCTATAAAACGCTGCAGATTCTGTTTTAGTTTCATGTGATTCGTTTTTGGTTGCTAGAGATCGCTTTTGAAACGCAGTATAGTGCAGACGAGGAGCCTTTGCATTTTAAAAAGCCATTTTAAAATGAAAAACATGCATTAGTGTAAATAGGGCCTTAGTGTGAAGAACATTTTAATAATCATAACAACCTTTTCCATTCTATGAAGAAGCTTTTAATAATGGAAACATTCCAAGGCTGTTAAAGGCTCTTCATGGAACCATCAATGCCAATAAAGAAGCTTTATTTTTTAGATATTATACTAACTTTGAGGGAAGTTCCTGAATAGAAAAACCTGGAAGGAGGGCCAGTAAAGAACCACCTAATCATCGTGGTTTCAAGTTTTGCACGGCAAACACTCTTCATATAATGTAAAAACCCAGTCCTTCATGTTCTTTGCCTCTTCCTCTCATGCTCTTCGCCAACACACATTCTCCATTTACCCGAACATACAGTCACCATAAACTACAGCCAAACTCAAGGAACACAGCAAGCAAACACATCACTGCAGCGAGTGCAGCGCAGCTGACACCTCACTAAATCAAACATCTGTCTTTACCAATTAGCCTCAGCTCTCGCCGTGTGCCCTGGAGGAGGAACGCCAGCGTATGGGGTTTCATGCCCACCATCACACCGCTCCCGTCCAGCCGCTCCGCAGAGAAGATGTCATGGTGGAACAATGAAGAGGTCTGCGGAACTAGACAGCGTGCAAAATTATTATTTTGAAAGGTTTGATGGCCTTGATTTTGGTGAGCGTATTTGCCGCCCGTCTCTCTCTCTCCAAACAGGCTTTGCAGTTCGTTTGCTTTGGCAGTCGTCTTGGGTTTGTGGTTTGTGTGTGTTCAGGCTCTCAGGGCATCACGGCTGTGCCATGCTTTCAGAGCAGCATGATGCAGAAACAAGCCTCTGAGATGAAGATGCAACTTGTGGTGCGGTCAAAACATGCAATTAATCAAACTAAAAGGTGCAAATTCAATAAACACTTTAACACATGCTATTAAAGTCTAAAAACGGGCATTTTATTCACAAATCACCCAAAGACAAAAACAAGGTGCTAATAAACACATTTTAATAGCCTCAAATTTCACAAATTTATATATCTTTCCATCAATCAGTCAATCAATGAATACAAATGTCTGTGTGATTATACACAAAGGGGCAGTTTCCCGAACAGGGTTTACTAGTCCTAGATTAAAATAAATGTTAAGAGCTGTCTAAAATGGAAAAAGCTTGCACGGAGATATCTTAAAATACATTATTGCCACAGTTTGATCTTAAAATGCTTACAGATAATGCATTTTTGTAAGACATGTTTCTAAAGGTCTAGTCCTGGCTTAATCTAATTCCTAACTGGGTAAACGGCCCTAAATGCATTATTTCAGATAAATAGTTAAATAGCATGTGCTATATATTTGTAAATGAAGATCAAATGGTACAGAAGTGAAGCAGTCTGCAAGATTGTTAACTGTGTCATGCTAACTGTATTCAGAACTAATTTTGTGGGAGTGTTTGCATTGTTACCTGATTTGCATAATTCCTTTAGTCACTAGGGTGCTAAAACAACAGACAGCATGTGCAAACAAACAACGCTATTCGATTTTTCCCTCCAAAAGCCCTGAATGTCCACACATTCACTTCATGACAGGGCCATTTTAACTCTATATATTACTAGAAATTATTCTTAAAATATTAAAACTAAAAAAGCATTTGCAAACCAGTTGAATGTTTTGATAATATTGTAATATATTTTCATATATTCATATGAATATATATTTTATATTTATTCAACAATTTAGTTGAAAATGCAACATATTTAAATTAAATATCAATATATTTCAAATTATTCAATATTTCACAGAATCAGTACAAGCATTAAATGTCATATGACATACTTCCATTAGAAATTAGATTTCATCAATCAGCATTTGATTAAAGCATGGAGAGTTATCAGCTGCATTATTACTTAACGCTATTAAACAATTTAGCTGGAGAACATTCATATTTATTTTAAAGATTATGATTTATTATTTTTTTATAATAATTTGCACTTATGAATTTATTGAGTAAGTAAACAAGTAAAAAATCATTCCCTGTAAACATCTGTGTGGTTCATCAGACGGCACACGCTGATGGCAGCAAGCCTGTTTTCAGTGTTGCATGAAGAGCATTTGCCAGCAGACCATCATCCTCACGGCCTGTGATGTGCGTTCACTAGCTGAGCTCAAGGGGTTTTATTTTTCATCTAAAGGGGGGACGAGGGTACCCTGCTGTTTGCATTCCTCCCTCCGTGGGTGTCAACCCAAGTTTGAGCTTCTACGTTCTTTCAGTTGATACCGAGGTTCCTTCCCTCACTCTCATCGATTAATGACCTCACTTATTCAAAAACAAACAATGGCAACTTCCTCCTGGTATTCCAGTCAAAACACGCCAGCCCGGCCGTGTCCGCAGCACCCCGGCCAAATCAGCACCAGATGTCCCTCAAGCGTTTTTTTTTTTTCTTTCACCATCCCTCTTTCCTGTCTGGAATTCCACATTCCGAGAGGACTGGGATCTGCTGAGAGTTCTAAGATTTGGTCTGCTGTTGAGAATTAGATGAAATCTTAAAAACCTGTTACATATGAGGGTGTGAAATGAGACCTGAATGTCAGTCATGCATTGCTGCATTAACACATGCATGCACACACAAATATTTAAGCATGCAATGCTGCCAAACTGCCACGTTTCATTTAAATTGTCCAAGGCAATAAAGTGCATACATACACTAACACAACAAGCACCTGGACGAAGATGCATTAAACATTTAGCATCTCCATGCATTGCTGCATTTACACATGCATGCCTGTCCAAATATTTAAGCATGCAGATTTGATGAAATTGATGTATCAGATATACATTACAGACACACTAACAGAAAAAGCATGCATGTACCAACATTTAAGTATGCATAGTTGCTCAAACTGATTTATGTCAGTCAATTTAGCACATTTAAATATGCATGCATGCACAAACATTTCCGAAGTTGCTGAAACTGATGTCAAATATGCATACTGACGCAAAAAGTATCCAGAATAGGATGCATTAAGCATTTAGTGTCTCTCCCGCATTGCTGTATTTACCCCTCAACACATGACAAACATTTAAGCATGCATGCATCTGTTTCTCAAAGAGATAAATGTCAAACACACATGCCAATAGAGTGCATACATACACACACTAACACAAAAAACACCCGGAGGAGGATGCATTAAACGTTTAGTGCCTCCATGCATCAGTGCCATACAGCTCTTTGAAGCTGATCACATCTCAATAAGGGCTGACAGTATGCATCAGCTCCTGCCAAAGAGACAGCAAATCAGCCCATTAGCCCACCCAAATCTGTCCAACACCCTGCCTGTCGACACACACCATTCACACTGCTCCTTCAGCCAGGAGGGAAGACTAATTTACTTTTCCACTTCACTGCAATAGGAAAACAACAGCCCTGCAGTGCCCAAACAAAAGAGCCACTTGAGAGGTGATAGCAGCACCTCTGGAAGCTTCCACACTCTCAGATAAAGCCTATTTAGCAAGAGAGCAAACACACAAGTGCACTGTCTCTTTCTCTCTCTCTCTCTTTCTCTCCATATGACGGAGTGTAAATAGCTCCCACTGTTGTTTTTAGGGCTCAGGAGGACCCCGGGGCTCTGTGCTGGACCCGTTTAGAGAGTGAATCAGTGCGTTTGAAGTCCGAGATGGGTTGATGGGGCTCGATTTATGGCTGTCTTGTTCTCTCCTTACCCCTTTCACTGACATATAAAGAGGCCCGAGATGTCTGTGAAGAGGTGCGGATAGGTTTGGGTTAATAAAGCTGCCTGTAATGTACACTTTTTAACAGGCAAATACTAAATGTTACATTATTTTTAGCACTTTATCTTTGCCATGAATTGCCTATATGATGCTATTTGTATTATGTTTCAATGCAATATATATGTAGAAAATCACAGAACTGATGTGTTAAACTAGGAAAATGAGTGTTAAAAGTAATGGCATTAAACAATTAATGGTTACACTGTATTTTCAAATATTTCACTTTAGACATTCTACTATTAGTAATTTTGTGCCAACATTTTAACTACATGTCAGCTAAATCTAATTAATTTGCAATTCCATGTCTACTAACTCTCTGTAGGTTTTGGGTTAGTAGGAGTTGACATATACTTGTAAAATTTATCATAGCATGTTGTATGTGGTGGAGCCATCAAAATAAAATGCTAGAAGTTATTAAGCAGACAGTCCATTAATGACTGCTAGTTGACATGTAGTTGCAAAGTTACTTACTGTTAGTAGTCTAAAGTGGACTATCAAAATAAAGTGTCACCCAATTAATGAATCAGTTTACTATACTTTATTTTCTTTTAAATATATATATTATTAATCATATTCACAAAAATGGCAATAAGTGTTATTATTTTTTTATAATATTAGTAATCTGATATATTAAACAAACAAACATTCAATATTATTATTAAATCAGGGTATATATAAATATATGATATGGGGTGAGTTCAGATAAAGCTTTGTCATTCATCTTAATTCCACTCATGATTTATGGCGCTAAACTACACAACATTAATGCTTTATATGGGTGACATGAAACCTTAATCATCCTAAAAATAATCTGCAATGGGTACTTTAGCTTGCAGTGTGACTCTTGTGAAAAATTGGCCATGTAGCTGGATTCTCCCTATTTTGTTAAAAGTCTTGTGACTTGTAATCTAATGAATGATTAATATTGCATGAATTGGTCCCTGTATTAAATGCTTATTCACACTAGTGCACAGGACGGCAGGCGAGTCCCAGACGGGACAATGGCAGGGGTTTGAAGGGGAATCTTGTGGGAAGGAAAAGCTCTCATTGCTTGGGATCTGCTTGTGTAAACAATCGGGTTAATGAAGCTCACCGCTCCTAATCCCACCTCCCCCTCCTGACCCGCCCACCCCTTAATCCCACCACACAACCCCAGCCTGTCAATCACACCGCCCCGGGGCAGGGGCTGTGTGTGTGTGTGTGTGGATCAAGGTGAATTTCAGAGCCTGAATCATACTCAAGCCCAGTTGAGGGCAAAGAGGAGCACAAGTTTAATCAACTCCACATGAATGTGTTTCCAGCCGAATGAGGCACTTCAGCAGCGTTACAAACACTTACATCATGACCTGCTGCTCTGGGCTTTCAAATCAAGGCATTTATGGGCCTTATTAAGGGCACATATGAGTTAAGCACAAGCCACACGTGATGACGTGCATGAGAGAGACTTATTACAATATAAGATAATGGATCTCTTTTGTATATAATGCTAAAAGTCACTTGCATTTCCTATTAGAAAATAATATATTAATTTTAAGTCTTGTTTTATATTTATCTATATATATATATATATATATATATATATATATATATATATATCTTTTT